>CABHOG010000169.1:137425-153938 GCA_902168055.1 Aratinga solstitialis
ATTATTATTATTGGTGGTAGCAGTAGTGGTTTGTGTTATACCTTAGTTGCTGGAATGTGCTTATCTCAACCTGTGGGAGTTACATTCTTTTGATTCTCCTCCCCATCCCTCCGGGAGTGGGGGGGAGGAAGAGGGGGAATGAGCGAATGGCTGCGTGGTTTTCTGGGTTGCTGGCTGGGCTTAAACCACGACTCCTACTGATGATGTGTTGTTGCAATAGTAATYCTGCTCAGTACGAGAGGAACCGCAGGTTCAGACCCCTAGTGCGTGCACTTGGCTGAGGAGCCACTGGCAGGTGGCTACCATCTGCGTGCTTATGACTGAATGCCTCTAAGTCAGAATCCCACCTAGACGTAGTGATACCGCAGTGCCGCCTGTGCCTCAGTGGGCTCCCGATAGCCGGCCGCCCACCTCCCTCCAGCAAGGCAGGCCCAGTGCGGGGCATCGCTCGTGGCCGGGACCAGAGGATTGATGCGGCGCCACCTCTCCCCCGTCACGCACTGCATGATCATGGGGCACCCGGTGCTAAATCATTCATAGAAAACCTGATTCTGGGTCAGGGTTTCATGCGCAGCAGAGCAGCTCTCTTGCTGCGATCTACTGAGAATCAGCCCTTGACACAAGCTTTTGTCCCGCAGCTGGCTGGCCAGGGTAGACCTGGCCTCTGCCGGCTCACTATTATGGGAGCAGGTGGGGGATTAGTGCTGATGGTAGACCTCGGCCTCTGTTTTTTGGGGGGTTAATTTTTTTGTTTGTTTGTTTTGTTTTTTGTGGTGTTTTCTTGTTTGTGGTTTTTTTCTTTTGTTTTTGTTTGTTTGTTTTTCCAGGACCTACCTCACCATTCCATGGCGTTGAGACGGCCTCCATCCCCTTCGTCCGCACCCGTTGTCTCCCCCCGCACATTTAGGTCTGCTTCACACTCGTCCCACCTGCCTAGTCGGTTCATTAACGAGTTGGTGAATTATTTGTTCATGGATTCATGCATTTGTGAATTTGTCCTTGTATTCCTTCGTCCATTTCTTTTTTCTGAATCTGCTGTGGGTTTGGGTTTTTTTTGTTTTTTGTTTTTTGTTTTTTAATTTTAATTTTTTTAATTCATTTTTTTATCAGTCTATCGATCGATCTATCGCCCTCCCTCCCTACGCAGCAATTGCCCTCCGGCCCATCACTCGTTCCCCTGCCCCCCCATCCCCTCGGGAAGGCTTCTGTGTAAAGAAACATGCACGCACCCTGTTTCCTTTTGTATTCTCCTTCCCTTTCTCTCTTGGGTTATGTTCTCGGTCTCCTCATGCGTCTGTCTGTCGGTCCATCCCTCCCTTCCTCCCTCCCACTCTCCTTTACCGTACGCCTTCATTTTATTCTGTTTCTTGTCGCTGAGAGCCCTCCCATCTTTCCCATCCGGAAATATTCTGGCTGTGAAATATGAACTAACTCCACTAATTGAGATAACAGGGTTTTATTGAAGGACAAAGTCAATAAAACAAAAGCAACAGCGATGGGCGTGTGACTGTAGCCAGAAGCACTCTGATTAGCATTAGTTACAGGCTGTTTCGTTAAATGGAAAGGGGGGAACAAACCCCTGGTTTTATATAAAGAGAGCCAGGAACAGCCCCAATACACAACTATCAGTCCGAGCGTGACTGGTATCGGATTCACTGACAATAACTGTCAGTCCGAGCGCGACTGGTATCGGATTCACTGATAATGCACCACACTATGCTCACAGTTATACTGAATTTATTAATGCAACAGGTACAGGTTCTTATGGATTGCCGGTGATAAATACTGTCTGCGAAAGCACGTGCATATAATAGTTACTTGAATACAAGCGCTTGATAAAGTTGACACAGCTTAGCTCTAGAATATACAGGTGACAATAAGAATGACTCTATAGAGATTCTAAGTTTTCCCTAGGAAAGCACTGGATGCAGTGCAAGTCTTACCCACAGGCGTCCCTATGGGGGGGGAAGAGAGGTCCAGCCCGTCGACCGGTCCCGGGAGTCGGTTGATGTTATCTTCCGTGACTCGTCCACGATGGTATCTTCCCCAAAATCCCCCTTTCTCTTGGGCTATTTTATATTATTTTTACCTTCAAGGTGGAGCTTGAGTGACTCTAGTCATACATACCTTTATTACCATTGGCGAAAATTTCTCTCGCCTCGATTTAAAGGTATATGAGACTAAAAATTCAGAGAGCATGCTCAGAGAGAGGTGGTCTTATTTCGGAGGGGGGTCGCACTGGAGAGGGGTGTGTATTTTAGTATTATAATGAAGCAAAGTTCACACTAGGACGGTATTTTGTCAAAAAGATGACAGGCCGCTGGCTCAGGGTAGCAAGTATGCAGCTTATCAGTTTCTTGTACCACCTAGTTCCCGTTTTATCTGCTGAAGTTAGGACAGAACATAACCRCAAGATCTCCACCTTGCTCTATCCTCCGCCYGTTACGGGAACCGCTGTGGAGTGCACATTCCTGGCATACCAGGTACTGCTGCATCTTAGCCTGAGAGGCCTTGAAAGCCCGTTTCTCTCTTATGTGTGGACAATGCTGCATTTTGAATATAGATTTAATTCCCAATTATCCCAAATTTCCTAATTATTCCACACAGGCTTATATACTTTCACTACTGCATTAGCCATATACATATTCATAATTCCTGCGTATATGTGGGGAATATTATAACTAGCTCCAGGAAATGATTATCGTAAGTCTCCTCCTCTTGGCGTCTGCGCACTGCTCTCTGGTGATTGTGGGCAGGGGTCTTCAAGATGAAGTAAGCAGTCTTCCTCATGCGGACAGGGGTCTTCAAGATGAGGTAAGCAGTCTTCCTCATGGTGTACTTTTCACCTTTGGCACAGTTGGATGCCCCAGTAATCAGAAAACTAGCTGAAACCAGCCATGTCTGTAATTTTTCTTGATATAAGGAAAGCAAGTGCCTGGAAAACATAGGGTTAAAATGCTTTTAACTTAACTTAGGTTTAAGATAGAGAAAAAGGTTTGTGTTGTAAGTCTGCATAGGACTTTTTCAGAGGGAAAAGAATTTGTTACAGTTGTAGGAGCTACTGCCTGCCAAGGAAAAGGAAAACAAAAAAAAAAAAAAAAAAAGGCATTCTTTCTGTAACCCTTAGAGTACAAATTGGGAAAACAAATAGGAATGCATAAATTTTTAGGCATGCCAAATTCTCCAAAATCTTTATCAGGGCGAGAAGCAACATTTAAAGAAGGGAAAATGGAATTAAGAGTTAAAAACAATCAATTAATTACTGCAGTTTTGAGTTTATCTTTAATTCAACAGAAAAGAGAACAGGAGGACCTCCCTGAAATAGAAAAAATCCTTAATCAGGTATATCTGGGAGTACAGGCATCTGAAGTTCCAGGTAAGGCAAAAAATGCTTTGCCTGTTAAAGTGGAAATAAAAAGAGGGGGGCCTGCCCAATTAGAATAAAACAATATCCCTTAAAATTAGAAGATCAAAAGGAATCATATCATTGTTAAATTTTAAAAAATAGATTATTAATTGAATGTGAATTGGAATATAATACTCCTATCTTGACAGTAAAGAAATATGATGGGAAAAGTTGCAGATTGGTTCAAAATCTCAGAACAATCAACAAAATTGTAGAGGATATTCATCCAGTAGTAACTAATCTGTATACCTTATTGACTAAATTGAATAATAATCAGAAATGGTTTGCTGTCTTGGATTTAAAGGATGCTTTCTTTTGTTTACCATTGGCCAAAGAAAGCCAAAATTTATTTGCTTTTGAATGGAAAATCCTGACATGGGAAGGAAAACTCAGTTTACTTGGACAGTATTACCTCAAGGGTTTAAAAACAGTCCAACGATTTTTGGAAATCAATTAGCACGAGAACTAGAATCACGGAAGCCACCCACTCAGACGGGGACTCTGTTACAATATGTGGATGATCTATTAATTGCCACAGAAACAAAGGAAGAATGTGTCCAGTGGATGGTGGGATTATTGAATTTCCTGGGACTGAATTGTTATCGGGTATCCAAACAAAAGGCCCAACTAATTCAAACCTGAGTCCCCTACTTAGGATATGAAGTAACAGGAGGACAGAGAGAACTTGGAATTGCTAGAAAAGAAGCCATTTGCCAAACTCCACGACCATCGACCATCAAGGAGCTCTGGATGTTCCTGGGAATGACTGTATGCCTCAGACTTTAGATGTCATGAATATTGAGGAGACTCACAAATTTACCTTGGGACAAAAGCCATGATTATGGTGTTCTGGCAAGACCACTATATGAACTGTTAAAAGGAAATCCTTCCTCTTTGGAATAGACTAATTCAGCAGAGGGGGCTTTTAGAAATTCAAAAACAGAGCTAATGAGAGCTCCAGCTCTGGGACTTCCAGATGTAAACAAACCCTTTTGGCTATATTCTTATGAAATACAAGTAATAGCCTTGGGGGTCCTTGCTCAGAAACTAGGACCCTATGAAAGGGCAGTGGCATACTTTACAAAACAGCTGGATGAAGCGAGCAAAGGATAGCCCGGATGCCTAAGGGCTGTGGCAGCGGTTACTAGTGTCCCATGTTGTATCAGCAGTCCTGGAACAGAAAGGAGCCCACTGGTTATCTCCTTCATGGTTTTTTAGAAATACCAGGCCACCCTTGTGGAATACGATGATACAGAAATTGTGGTCACTGATGCTGTGGATCCAGCATCCTTTTTGCAGGAACAATCGACAGAACCACTAACACACGACTGCTTGGCCACTGTAGAGACTGTATATTCAAGCCGACCAGATTTGATTCTTGGTTTACTGATGGTAGTAGCTTCATGAAAAATGGTGAACGAAAGGCAGGATATGCCATTACTACCACTTCACAGGTAATAGAAGCTAAACCTTTACCCGCAAACACCTCCGCCCAAAAGGCAGAAATAATAACATTAACGAGAGCCCTGGAATTGGATAAAGACAAAAGGATAAATATTTGGACTGATTCTAAATATGCATTTGGTGTGGTACATGCACATGGTGCTATCTGGAAAGAATGAGGACTTTTGAACATACAAGGGAAACAGATTAAACATGCTACAGAAACTGCTGTTCAGCTACCTGAGGAAGTAGCTATTATGTATTGTAGAGGGCATCGACAAGGTGACCCTAATCAGAAAATTGGAAATAATTTGGCCGATTTCGAAGCCAAACGAGCATCTGAACAATCTAAAATCATGTCCTTAATCCCTGATGGCAAACTAACAATTGAGAAATCTGAACCTAGATATTCAAAAGAGGATGAAATGTTGATTGAAGATCTGAAAAGACAGGAAAACAAAGAGGGTTTGGTTCAGATACCTGATGGGCGAATTGTAATTCCCTATAATCAACTCTGGAAGCTAGTTCAGGAGGAACATAATAAAATTTATTGGGTAGCAACTCTTTGTATACAAATTATAGGAAGGAATCTATACACCATAGTTCAATTAGTGACAAAACAATGTCAGCTCTGTCTTAAGAATAATCCTAAACCTGAAAATAGAAATCAAATTGGGACAATTGGGAGAGGAAGTTGTCTGGGGCAGCAGTGGCAAATAGATTTTTCTGAATTACTGAGAAAAGGAGGTTATTGATATTTGTTGGTGTTAAAAAGAATATTAGGGACAAGAGTGACAGGTTTGGATTATCCGATTCACCCTTTCAGATCTGGAGAAGAATATTATACCTGTGTACAAAGAAATGCCACAGGTGTAGATCACTATTCAAATTGCAATCACACTATTAATATAGATGGTATCGTAGTTCAGTGGTGGCCCGTTCCTGAAGGGAAAGGATGGTATTGGTTAATGAGAGAAAATGCTCATAAGACTCTACCCCAACTGGAAGGGGGCATGCACCTTAGGTGCTGTGGTACCCAATCTTACTATTATTGGCTTCACAAGGAGGGGTTTGTTCCATAATCAATGGTTCCTATATAGATCAAAGTGGCAGAATTGAAACAGATCTGGAGGAAATTTGGAAACCACCTGAAATATTTCATGAAATGACCAAGGATGATGATACCTCTTGGGGTTTTGAAGAAATATGGAAATAGGTAACTTCATGGTTACCTAATCTCTCCTAGTTGAGGCAATTGGTTGCAGGAACCTTAATACTAATTATTTTAACACAGATCACTTGTGGCACGATACAGTGTTCTTTTTGCTGTTGTAAAAGGTCCGTAACTGATTATGAGGATTGGAAAAGACATAAGGTTAGAAAACAATTTGAAAGTGGTAAATACTTTGCCAGAACTCCTGAGTAAAATGGAGTTATATAGCAAAAGAATTTACAAAGGAAAAAGAAAAGGGGGGACTTCATATAAGGAAAGCAAGTGCCTGGAAAACATAGGGTTAAAATACTTTTAATTTAACTTAGGTCTAACATAGAGAACAATGTTTGTGTTGTAAGTCTGTGGTGTGATAAGAGAATTTAGTAGTCTTACTAACAAGAGTGAATTATTTCTTTCCATCCTTCTAATTATCAGTTAGTTTGGAGACAGTGACTCCCAAACATCTGCTAGCTTAAGATACTCCTTGTCTGCCCATACGGCATGGCTTAGTGTGAGGTGTCCCTGCCCCTGGCAGGGGGGTTGGAACTAGATGATCTTAAGGTCCTTTCCAGTCCTAACTATTCTATGATTCTATGATCCTGTTCTGCTTGCAATAAATTTTGTACGAAGGTCACACTGCTCTAAATCTTTGCCAGCTCTCAGAAACTTGCAGATACGGCTGGTTTCAGCTAATTGTGATTACTGGGGCATCCAACTGTGCCAAAGGTGAAAAGTGCACCATGAGGAAGACTGCTTACTTCATCTTGAAGACCCCTGCCCATGACCATCAGAGGGCAGTGCACAAGCGCCAAAAGGGAGGAGACTTATGATAATGAGTACCTAAACTAATTGTAGTATCCCAGAAGCTCTCTCGGGAACCTAATGAATATGCATGTTTGTGTGTAATAAATATCTGTTTGCTTAACCCCTCGGTGTGCAAGTTAGGAGGAGTGATCCCCCTTGCACCTGGCGCCATAATAAACATACCTGCTTTATAACTCTCCTGGAGTTGTAGAGTCTGATTCGGTGCATCAAGCACAGCAGCACAGGCAAAGGTGACTCCGGCTCAGCCGTTCCCACTGTGACTGATCCACGGGGCCTGAGGTTGGCTTTTGGCATTTCCTTATGGAAAGTTGGACATTTGGCTTGGCAGAAATCCCCACACAAGCTCAGACAGCAGCCAGCCTTGTGACATAGTGTCCTTCAGGCTATGCATGGCCCCCAGTGCTCCCTCTCCCCCCCGGCACACTGAGGAGCCAGCGATGCTGGAGGCAGCTCTGTGATGCCTTGGGTGTGCATATCCATGGGGACACCAGACTGGGACAGTGGCACTGGGGACAATGGGAGGGCAAGGAGCCATCCCACCTTGACTGGTGGCCCTGGCACAGCTTCAGCCCATCCTGTTGGAGATACCCAAGTGCATCCCCACAGGCAAGGAGCTGTTCCCCGGCCAGCAGCTTTGCCAGGAGGAAATTTCCCTGGTCAATGGGACAGAGGATTCGACCATCGTGTGGTGAAGGTGTTGGGCAGGAGGTTGGCCCTTGTGTCTCTGTGCTGCATGTGCCATCTCATTCACAGAGCTGCCCAGAATAGTGTCACCAGCTGGTTCCATCTGCCCAGCCCCTTTTGTGATTACAAAGAGTAAATTCAAACATCAGCCCTACCTAACTCATCCTTCCTTTATCCCCTTCCTTTTTCAATAATTCAGGTTTGTCTCTTAGAAAAGAGAGAGGGAGATAATGTCTGCAGAGCATTTAATCTGCCCAAAGAATAGCAGAGAGCAAATTAGGATCTACTCCAATTAATTTGCCTTGATGGGCAAAATCTGGAGAGCAGCCATGTCAGGGAATTAAGAACAAAAGCAGGGAGTGTAAAGTAGGTCACCAGAGTTTCATAACTGGAGCGATGAGTTTTCCCAGCACTCCAGGTGCTCAGGAGGCTCCTGGTGCTGGAGGCCACTGGTCCCTGTCCCCCCCATCCAGCGACTATGGGTTTCAGCCTAGGCAATTGATTTAAGATGCCAGCCAGCATGTGGGGAGCCAAGAATGAGGACATTGACCCTTCTCATGGCAGAATACAGCTGCAAGACGGGCCCAAACCCTTGGCACAAACCCTGAAACCAATGGGAGGACAGACAACAGCTACTTGTCCCAATTTTGGAGCACCCATAAAACTTTCCTGGTGGTTGGCATGCCTGTCCTTGACGTCATGGTGGAGATGTAATGCCCAGACTCCATGTGCAGTTGCAAGTGAAGACCTTTATTCACGTGTCTCACGTTCTTTTATAAAAAGCATTCTGTGTGCACGCTTCATAACAATATATGATTGGTTAATGTCTGCTGTCCACATGCCTCAAACTGGTTTCTGATTGGTTATTTTGTTTCCTGACAGTTCACTTTCCACCCCCTTTTTCTCAAGGTCAGCCAACAAGGTTGTGTAAGGCTGCCTGCTCATTCTCTACGTCCACATCTCCCCCTTTTTGTTTTTCTATAACTAACGCTTGATCATTTTATTTATCCTATGTTGTAGGCAAGACAGCAGACATGGAATTATTAACAATATGCAAACTATAATAAACAATACTGAACCCCCTTTTATTATGAACATTAACCATGTTAACCAGGGAGAGAGGAAGGGAAAGAGGGAGGGAGGGAAGGAAGTGAGGAATGAGGGAGGGAAGGAGGGACAGAGGGAGGAAGGAAGGGAGGAAGGAGACAGGGAGGGAAGAAAGGAAGGGAAGAATGAGGGAGTGAAGGATGGAAGGAGGGAGGGAAGGATGTGAGGAAGGAGGGATAGAGGAAGTGAAAGAAGGAGGGAGGGAAAGATGGAAGGAAGGGAGGAAGGAGGGAGGGAGGAAGGAGGGAGGGAGGGAGGGAAGGAAGGAAGGAAGTGAAAGAAGGAGGGAGGGAAAGATGGAAGGAAGGGAGGAATGAGGGAGGGAAGGAGGGAGGGAGGAAGGAGGGAAGGAAAGAAGGAAGGAAGGAAGGAAAGGAAGGAAGGAAGAAGGGAGGGAGGGAAGCAAGGAAGGAAGGGAGGAAGAAAGTAGGGAAGGAAGGAAGTAGGGAACAAAGGAAGCAAGGAAGGAAAGAAGGAAGGAAGTAGGGAGGGAGGTAGGGAAGGAGGGAGCAAAGGAGGGAGGGAGGGAGGGAAGGAAGGAAGGAATAAATGAATGAAGGAAGGAAGGAAGTAGGGAGTCAGGGAGGGAGGGAGGGAAGGTAGGAGGGAATGTTGGAAGGAGGGAGGGAGGGAAAGAGGGAGAGAAGGAAGGAGGGAATGTTGGAAGGAGGGAGGGAGGGAAAGAGGGAGTGAAGGAAGGAGGGAATGTTGGAAGGAGGGAGGGAGGGAAGGAAGGAGGGACTGTTGGAAGGAAGGAGGGAGTGAAGGAAGGAGGGAATGTTGGAAGGAAGGAATTAGGGTGAGAGGGAGGGAGGGAAGGAGTGAGCAAAGGAGGGAGGGAGGGAAGGAGGGAAGGGAGGTAGGGAAGGAGGGAAGGAGGGAAGGGATGTAGGGAAGGAGGAAGCAACGGAGGGAGGGAGGGAAGGAGGGAACGAAGGAAGAAAGGAAGGAAGGAAGTAGGGAGGGAGGGAGGGAGGGAATGCTGAATGGAAGGAAGGAGGGAGGGATGGAAGGAAGGAGAGAGGAAGGGAAGGAGAGAGGGAGGGAGGGAGGGAAAGAGGATGGGAGGGAGAGAGGAAGGAAGGAAGGAAAGAAGGAAGGAAGGAAGGAAGGAAAGAAAAAGTAGTGAGGGAGGGATGGAAGGAAGGAGATAGGAAAGGATGGAGGGCAGGAGGGAAGGAAGGAAGGAAGGAAGTAGGGAGGGAGGGAGGGAGGGAATGTTTGATGGAAGGAAGGAGGGAGGGATGGAAGGAAGGAGAGAGGAAGGGAAGGAGAGTAGGAGTGAGGGAGAGAGATGAAGGGAGGGAGAGAGGGAAGAAGGAAGGAAGGAGGGAAGGGATGTGGGAATGAAGGAAGGAAGCAAGGAAGGTAGGAAGGAAGGAAAGAAGAAAGGAAGGAAAGAAGAAAGGAAATAAGGAAGGAAGGAAGGAAAGGATGTGGGAAGGAAGGAAGGATGGAGGGAAGGAGGGAAGGAATGTGGGAAGGAAGGAAGGAAGGATGGAGGGAAGGAGGGAAGGAATGTAGGAAGGAAGGAAGGAAGGAAGGAAAGAGGTAAGCACGGAGGGAAGGAAGGAGGGAAGAAAGAAAGGAAGTAAGGAAGGAAGGACCAAAGGGAAGATGGTAGGAAGGAACAGACAAAGGAAGGAAGGAAGAAAGGAAAGAAAAGAAAAAAAGGAAGATGGAAGGAAGGAGGGAACGAAGGAAGCGAGGAAGGAAGGATGGAAGTAGGGGGGAAGGGAGGGAGGTAGGGAAGGAGGGAGCAAAGGAGGGAGGGAAGGAAGGAAAGAATAAATGAATGAATGAAGGAAGGAAGGAAGCAGGGAGGCAGGGAGGGAGGGAAGGAGGGAGAGAAGGAGGAGGGAAGGAAGGAGGGAATGTTGGAAGGAAGGAATTAGGGTGAAAGGGAGGGAAGTATGGAAGGAGTGAGCGAAGGAGGGAGGGAGGGAAGGAGGGAAGGAAGGAAGCAAGGAAGGAAGGAATGAAAAAAGGGAAGATGGAAGGAAGGAAGGAAGGAAGCAAGGAAGGAAGGAAGGAAGCAAGGGAGGTAGGAAGGAAGGAAGGAGGGAAAGAAAGAAGATAGGAAAGAAGGAAGGAAGGAGGGAAGGGATGTGGGAATGAAGGAAAGAAGGAAGGAAAGAGGGAAGCAAGGAAGGTAGGAAGGAGGGCTGGAGGAGGGGAAGGAAGGAGGGCTGGAGGAGGAGAAGGAAGAAAGGAAGGAAGGTAGGAAGGAAGCTCCCGGGTGGAGGTCCCCCTGCAGCAGGAGGCTGAGCTGCAGGACACTGTTACTAGGCTGAAAGGTGTCAGGGAAGCTGAGGGGAAACAGCACTGCTCGCTCCAGGACCAGGCTGTGCAGGGGCCTCAAGCGTCCACTGTCGCTCATGCGGGAAAGGAGACCGCTAGCCCAGGAAGCTGGGAAACAGTAACAGAAAAAAAAAAACAACAAAAAAGGAGGAAGAGGACAATTAAAAGCAAGGGGCTTCCTCCTAAACCTCATGTCCCCACCCAGAACCGCTTTGCTGTCCTGCAGGGGGCTGATGAGGAACCACACTCCCACCAGGAACAACCGGCTGATCCACTGGTAAAGAAGATTTCTACTGGTGCTGACAGGAAAAAATGGCAGGTCGTAATAGTAGACGAGTCTACTCTGAAAGGAACAGAGGCACCCATCTGTCAGCCTGACCCAGGCTCAAGGGAGGTGTGTTGCCTACCAGGGGCTTGGATCAGGGATGTTGCAGAGAGGCTGCCTGCTCTAGTTGGTCCCACTGACTATTACCCACTTCCAGTGATCCATGTGGGTGCTACAGATACAGATAGCAGTAGCCTGGAGAACATAAAGAAGGACTACAGAGCTCTGGGAGAGGTGGTTAGGGGCTCTGGAGCGCAGACTGTCTTTTCGTCAATTCTCCAGGATACAGGGGAGGGCATTAGAAAGGCTAGGAGGATTGGCCAGGTTAATAAATGGTTAGAAGGGTGGTGCCATAGTCAGGAGTTTGGGTACCTTGAACATGGGCCTCAATTTAGTAGGCCAGGTCAACTGGGGGCTGGTGGAGCTGGTCTGACAAAGAAAGGGAAGAGTGGATTCGGGAGGAGGCTTGCCAGACTGGTCAAGGATGCTTTAAACTAGATGTGCTGGGGGAGGGGGGCATCATTCCGTCCCAACACACCCAGTCACTTGCCAGCACCTATAGTAAACATTCAGAGCAATGTAGAGATATTGCAGCTACTCCAGCCAATGAGCCAGCTTCAAATGCAGCTCGGCTCAGATGTCACTATACAAATGCCCGTAGCATGGGGACAAAAAAGAGGAATTAGAGATGTGTGCACGTCTACAGGAGCATGATATCATAGGCATCACAGGAACATGGTGGGATGGCTCCTATGACTGGTGTGTTGGAATGGAAGGTTACAAGCTCTTTAGGAAAGACAGGCCCAGTAGGCGGGGAGGGGGAGTTGCTATTTATGTTAGGGATAGGCTGGAGAGTATGGACCTCTGTCTGGGGACAGGTGAGCAGTCGACAGAGAGTTTGTGGGGCAGGGTTAAAGGGAGAACAGCAATGGGAGACATCATTGTGGGGATCTGTAATAGACCACCTGACCAAGAGGACTCTGTGGATGAAGCGCTCTATAGACAGATAGGAACAGCCTCACACTCGCAGGCCCTTGTTCTCATGGGGGACTTCAACCACCCTGATATCTGTTGGAGGGATGGTATGGCCCGGCACAAGCAATCCAGGAAGTTCCTCAATTGTGTGGAAGACAGCATCCTTCTGCAAGTAATAGAGGAGCCGACAAGGAGAGGTGCCATGCTTGACCTCGTCCTCACCAACAGGGAAGGGCTGGTTGGAAATGTGACACTCCAGGGCAGTCTTGGTTGCAGCGATCATGAGATGGTCAAATTCGAGATCCTCAGGACAGTGAGAAGAGCGTGCAGCAAGCTCCCTGCCCTGGACTTCAAGAGAGCAGAATTTGGCCTCTTCAGGAAACTGCTCAGTAAAAGATTCCATGGGATATAGCCCTAGAGGGCAGGGGGGCCCAAGACTGTTGTTTGATATTCAAGGATCACCTGCTGCAAGCTCAGGAGCGATACATCCCTACTAGAAGGAAGTGCAGCAGGAGGGCCAGGTGACCACCTTGGATGGGTAAGGAGCTGCTGAAGAAAATTAGAAGGAAAAAAGAGTCTTATAAAAGGTGGATGCAAGGACAGGTGGCCTGGGAAGAATACAGGGATGTTGTCCGGGAAGCTAGGGATCAGGTTAGGAAAGCTAAGGCCCACTTAGAATTCAACTTGTCTAGGGATGTTAAGGATAGCAGGAAGGGATTCTGTAGGTACATTGCAAATAAAAGGCAGACAAGGGACAACGTGGGCCATCTCCAGAAGCTATCGGGAGAACTGGGTGCCCTGGATTTGGAGAAGGCTGAGGTTCTTAATGACATCTTTGCCTCAGTCTTCACCGGAAAAATGCTCTCACCAAACCACCCAAGTCTTAGAAGGCAGACGCAGGGACTGCGAGAATGAAGACCCTGGGCCCACTGTAGGAGAGGATCTGGTTCGAGACCACCTTAGGCACCTGAACATATACAAGTCCATGGGACAGGGTGAAATCCATCCGCGGGTCCTGAAGGAGCTGGCAAATGAAGTTGCTAAGCCACTGTCCATCATATTTGAAAAATCATGGCAGTCAGGTGAAGTTCCCGATGACTGGAAAAAGGGAAATATAACCCCCATTTTCAAGAAGGGGAAAATGGATGAGCAGGGGAACTACAGACCAGTCAGCCTCACCTCTGTGCCTGGCAAAATCCTGGAGCTGCTTCTCCTGGAAGGCATGCTGAGGCACATGAAAAACAACAAGATGCTTGGTGACAGCCAGCATGGCTTCACTAAGGGGAAATCCTGCCTGACCAGTCTGATGGCCTTCTATGATGGGGCTACGGAACTGATGGACAGGGGTAGGGTAGTTGATGTCATCTACCTGGACTTGTGCAAAGCGTTTGACACTGTCCCACATGACATCCTTGTCTCTATCTTGGAGTGACATCAATTTGATAGGTGGACCACTCGGTGGATAAAGAACTGGCTGGATGGCCGCACGCAAAGAGTTGTGCTCAATGGCTCAATGTCCAGCTGGAGACCAGTAACGAGTGGTGTCCCTCAGGGATCGGTGTTGGGACCGGTCTTGTTCAACATCTTTGTCGGTGACATGGACAGTGGGATTGAGTGCGCCCTCAGCAAGTCTGCCGATGACACAAAACTGTGTGGTTCGTTTGATATGCTGGAGGGAAGGGATGCCATCCAGAGGGACCTTGACGCGCTTGAGAGGTGGGCTGATACCAACCTGATAAAGCTTAACCATGACAAGTGCAAGGTCCTACGCCTGGGTCAGAGCAATCCCAGGCACAGCTACAGGTTGGGCAGAGAAGATACTCAGAGCAGTCCTGCAAAGAAGGACTTGAGGGTTTTGGTTGATGAGAAAATGAACATGAGGCATCAGTGTGTGCTTGCAGCCCAGAAAGCCAACTGTATCCTGGGCTGCATGAAAAGGAGCATGACCAGCAGGTCGAAGGAGGTGATCCTGCCCCTCTGCTCTGCTCTTGTGAGACCACACTTGGAGTATTGTGTACAGTTCTGGTGTCCTCAACATAAAAAGGACATGGAACTGTTGGAACAACTCCAAAGGAGGGCCACGAGGATGATCAGGGGACTGGAGCACCTCCCATATGAAGATAGGATGAGAAAGTTGGGGCTGTTCAGCCTGGAGAAGAGAAGGCTGCGTGAAGACCTCAGAGCAGCCTTCCAGTATCTGAAGGGGGCCTGTTATAAATGATCGAAGTCCAATTATAAAATCAAAGGTAATTTATTGTAATTTAATATAAAGAGGTAATAAGCAAAGCAGCGCTGGGTGCGCGGGGAGTCGCTGCTCCACCAACACGCACACCAGGGAAGTGACAATATGCTACATTTATTGTACCAAGATATGCATATTCATTCAGGTGTCGCAACATGTAAATTTTCCTTTGCTTTGTATTACAATTAGTTTCGCAACACTGTTCCGCATGAGAACTGCCTCCTGGTGGTCTTGGGCAGGGGTCTCGGGATGAAGTAAGGGTCTTCCTCGTTGCTGCACTTTTCACCTCAATGGGATTGGCGCATGCTCAGTTCATTTCTTCTTGATTTCATCATTTCTGTATTGGTTTGTACTAGTCCTCCCGGATGCATTCTATTATTTATCGGTGATTTGACGTTTACAAATTGTTACTTGTTTTAGGATCGCTCAAGCATCTCGTACCAGCTTTGCTCAATAAGCGAGTTAACAATTATAAGTGAATTAACAATTAGCAATCTCTCATAATCAGCAAATTCATAGTTTACATTTATTACAGGCCTATAGGGATGCTGGGGATGGACTCTTCATGAGTAACTGTAGTGAGAGGACAAGGGGTAATGGGTTCAAACTTAAACAGGGGAAGTTTAGACTGGATATGAGGAAGAAATTCTTTACTGTAAGGCTGGTGAGGCACTGGAATGGGTTGTCCAGGGAAGTTGTGAATGCTCCATCGCTGGCGGTGTTCAAGGCTGGATTGGACATAGCCTTGGGTGGCATGGTTTAGTGGGAGGTGTCCCTGCCCCTGGCAGGGGTGTTGGAACTAGATGATCTTAANTTTAGTGGGAGGTGTCCCTGCCCCTGGCAGGGGTGTTGGAACTAGATGATCTTAAGGTCCTTTCCAACCCTAACTATTCTATGATTCTATGATTCTAAGATGGAAGGAAGGAAGAAAGGAAGGAAGGAAGGAAGAAAGGGAAGGTGGAAGGTAGGAAGGAAGGAAGGAACAGACAAAGAAATAAAAGTAAGGAAGGCAGGAAAAAAGGGAAGATGGAAGATAGGAAGGAAGGAAGGAAAGATGAAAGGAAAGAAGGAAGGAAGGAAGGATGGAGGGAAGCAGGGAAGGGATGTGGGAATGAATGAATGAAGGAAGCAAGGAAGGAAGTAGGGAAGCAAGGAGGTACAGGAGGGAAGGAAGGAGGGCTTGTGGAGGAGAAGGAAGAAAGGAAGTATGGAAGGGAGGAACAAAGGGAAGATGGAGGGAAGGAAGGAAGAAAGGAATTAAGGAAGGAACGAACAAAGGGAAGATTGAAGGAAGGAACAAAGGAAGTAAGGAAGGAAGGAACAAAGGGGAGATTGAAGGAAGGAAGGAAGAAATGAATTAAGGAAATAAGGAACAAAGGGAAGATTGAAGGAAGGAACAAAGGAAGTAAGGAAGGAAGGAACAAAGGGAAGATTGAAGGAAGGAAGGAAGAAAGGAAAGAGGGAAGCAAGGAGGGAAGGAAGGAGGGAAGGAAGGAGGGCTGGAGGAAAAGAAGGAAGAAAAGAAGTATGGAAGGAAGGATCAAAGGGAAGATGGAAGGAAAGAAGGAAGGAAGGAAAAAAGGAAAAAAGGGAAGATGGAAGGAAGGAAGGAAGGAAGGAAGGAAGGAAGGAAGGAAGGAACAAAGGGAAGATGGATGGTTGGACTTAATGATCCTAAGGGTCTTTTCCAACCTAAATGATTCTGTGATTCTGAGATTCTGATTCTGTGAAGGAAGGAAGGAAGGTCTGGTAGGGCAGGCTGGCAGGCAGGGAAAGAAGGAAGGAAGGAAAGAAGGAAGGAAAGAAGGAAGGAAGGAAGGTGTCGTGGTTTAAGTCCAGTCAGCCACGCAGTTTCGCTCTCACTCACTCCCCTCTCTTTCTTCTCCCTGCTCCCGGAGGGATGGGAAGGAGAATCAAAAGAATGCAACTCCCACAGGTTGAGATAAGAACAGTTTAGTAACTAAAGTATAACACAAGACCACTACTGCTACC
>CABHOG010000169.1:200781-211244 GCA_902168055.1 Aratinga solstitialis
GCCTTTTCGGCAACTGCTTCCCCTTGCTTAGCAAGGATACCTAAAAGCAGTTTTTTTGCTGTGCCAAATTCTGCTTCCATGGTCACAGCGTTTGACAGGGAGGAGGTAGCGACCCGTCCTACCTCGGTCACTGGCGATGAAGCCCCGTGATCCAAGCACCTTTGTCCGGCTCCACGCGGTGTCTTCGTTCTTCTACCAGAAAAACTTTCACGCCTATCAGCATCCCCTTGTCTGTGCGCTGAGGGTTCGGGCACCAGATGATGCGAAGGAGCTTCCGGAGTCAATGATGAGTCCTCATAGAGGTATGATCACTGCTCGTTTTATTCGCAGTATTGCTGAGATTATATAGGATTTCTCAGGGTTCACGCGCTGTAAACAATACATTCATTGGTTAAACAACGCTGTCCACGCGCCTATGGCTACAACCCGGTTGGTTCAAGGCAAAAGCCCACATCCCATGACATCCGCGGCCCATCCTTTTCCATGGTCAGCTACCCCCTGTTTTGCCTCCGGCTAGCCAGTTTATTCTGGCTCTGCTCCCTGGTTTGCCTGCTTCAAGGACGCACTGAGCCTGTCGACAGGCTCATAGGCTGGGTTGTGCAAGTAGGCCTGCATCAAGACACTATGCCTGTTAGCCTGTAAGAATTCCTCTACAGACTATCGTGGCCTGAACGAAGTCACACCACTCTTGAGTGATGCTGTACCGGACATGCTAGAACTTCAGTATGAACTGGAGTCAAAGGCAGCCAAGTGGGATGCCACGATTGATATTGCCGGTGCATTTTTCTCAATCCCTCTGGCAGCCGAGTGCAGGCCACAGTTCGCTTTTACTTGGAGGGGAGTCCAGTACACTTGGAACCGACTGCCCCAGGGGTAGGTGGAAACACAGCCCTACCATCTGCCATGGACTGCACTGGAACAGGGGCAAGCTCCAGAACACCTGCAATGCATTGATGACATTATTGTGTGGGGCGATGCTGCGGAAGAAGTCTTTGAGAAAGGGAGGATAATAATCCAAATCCTGCTGAATGCCGGTTTTGCCATAAAATGGAGTAAGGTCAAGGGACCTGCACAGGAGATTCAATTTTGGGGAATAAAATGGCAAGATGGACATCACCAGATCCCCACAGATGTGATCAACAAGATAACAGCAATGTCACCACCAACTAATAAGAAAGAAGCACAAGCTTTTTTTGGGTGCTGTGTGGTTCTGGAGGATGCCCATCCYKAATTACAGTTTGATTGTAAGCCSTCTCTATCATGTGACCCRGAAGAAGAATGATTTTAAATGGGGMCCTGAGMAACAACAAGTGTTTGAGCAAATTAAACGGGAAATACTTCATGCAGTAGCCCTTGGACCAGTCCGGACCGGGCCAGATGTAAAAAATGCACTCTACACTGCAGCTGGGAAGAATGGTCCTACCTGGAACCTCTGGCAGAAAGTTCCAGGGGAGACTGGAGGTTGACCCCTTGGCTTTTGGAGTCGGGGATACAGAGGATSTGAGGCCAGCTAWACCCCRAMTGAAAAAGAGATAYTGKCAGCCTATGAAGGTGTTTGAGCTGCTTCAGAAGTGACTGGCACTGAAGCACAGCTCYTCCTAGCACCYYGGTKGCYMGTRMTKGGCTGGGTGTTCAAAAGCAGGGTYTCCTCKACACATCATGCAACCGATGMTTTWTGGWSTAAGTGGACAGCACTAATTGCACAATGAGCAYCGAATAGGAAATCCCAGTYRTCCAGGAATTCTRGAAGTCATCATGGACTKGCCAGAGGGCMAAGATTTTGGAATGTCACCAGAGGAGGAGGAGGTGATGYRTGCTGAAGAGGCCCCACCATATAATGAACTSTCAGAAAGTGAAAAGCAAYATGCCTTGTTTRCTGATGGGTCCTGTCGTCTTGTGGGAAGGCATGGGAGATGGAAGGCAGCCRTATRGTGTCCTCTATGACAAGTTGCGGATACTGCTGAAGGAGAGGGTGAATCGAGTCAGTTKGCWGAGGTGAAAGCCATCCAGCTGGYCTTGGACGTTGCTGAATGAGGAAAGTGGCCAGTACYTTATCTCACTACTGACTCATGGATGGTGGCAAATGCCCTGTGGGGGTGGTTGCAGCAACGGAAGCAGAGCAACTGGCAATGCAGAGGTAAACCCATGTGGGCTGCTGCACTGTGGCAAGATATCGCTGCCCGGGTGCAGAACCTGGTGGTGAAGGTACATCACGTCGATGCTCATGTACCCAAGAGTCGGGCCACTGAGGAACGTCAGAACAACCAAGAGGTGGATCAAGCTGCTGAGATTGAAGTGGCTCAGATGGACTTTGATTGGGAACATAAGTGTGAATTTTTTTTGTCCCGGTGGGCCCATGACATTCCAGACCATCAGAGCAGAGATGCAACATAGAGATGGGCTCGTGATCGWGGGGTGGACTTAACAATGGACACAATTGCCCCGGTTATTCATGACTGTGAAACACGTGCTGTAATTAAGCAAGCTAAAYGGTTAAAGCCTCTTTGGTATGGAGGACGATGGCTGAAGTACAAATATAGGGAGGTCTGGCAGGTTGATTATATCATACTTCCACCAACCCGCCAAGGCAAGCGCCATATGCTTGCCATGGTGGAAGCAACCACCGGATGGCTGGTGACATACCCTGTGCCCCACGCCACTGCCCAGAACACTATCCTGGGCCTTGAGAAACAAATATTGTGGTGAGACAGCACCCCAGAGATAATTGAGGCAGACAATGGAACTCATTTCCGGAACGGCCTTATAGACATTTGGGCCAAAGARCATGGCATTGAGTGGGTATATCACATCCCCTACCAAGCACCAGCCTCTGGGAATATCAAATGCTACAATGGGCTTTTAAAAACTCCCTTGAGAGCAATGGGTGGTGGGGCTTTCAAACCTTGGGATACACATTTACCAAAGGCCACCTGGCTGGTCAACACCAGAGGATCTGCCAACAGGGCTGGTCCAGCCCAGTCAGAACTTCTACATACTGTGGAGGGGGATAAAGTTCCTGTGGTGCACATAAAGAATTTGCTGGGGAAGACAGTCTGGGTTGTTCCTGCTTCAGGTAAAGGCAAACCCACTCGTGGGATTGCTTTTGCTCAGGGACCCGGATATACTTGGTGGGTAATGCGGGAAGATGGGGAAGTCCGATGTGTACCTCAAGGGGATTTGATTTTTAGGGGAAAACAGGCAATGAACTCAGTTGTATGCTGTTGCCTGCTATGTAATACTTTTATAGCCCACCAGCTAGATGTCTTTAATTCATCAGCGACTGGCCCTCTGATCGTCATCCCAACACAGAATGAACTTTGAGGAAACCAGACGAGTTCTGCAGTACAGGAACGATCAGCATCAGCAGGCAACGATCCAACACGGCACATGGCCTCCCCTGCTCTGAAAGACTGTTACAAGAGATGGAGCTCGACATCACAGACCGAATGGACTCAGCGGCTGGTAATGTTTTGGTTTGACCAAGGACTTTCTGAGCCTCATGCTCTGTCAGGGAGGAGGGGAAGCCGGGAGGAAGCTGAAACAGGATACCTGACCCAAAACTGATCAAAGAGGTATTCCATGCCGCAGCACGTCATGCCCAGGATGAAAAAACAGGGAGCAGAGACCCGGAAGGGTGGGGGTGCACTGCGTGGTCGGGCTTGGTATCGGTGGTGAGCAATTGTACTCTTTCCTTGTATTTGCCTTGTCATTATTATTATTGGTGGTAGCAGTAGTGATTTGTGTTATACCTTAGTTACTAGACTGTTCTTATCTCAACCTGTGGGAGTTGCATTCTTTTCGATTCTCCTTCCCATCCCTCCGGGAGCGGGGGGAAGAAAGAGGGGGGAGTGAGTGAGAGAGTGACTGCGTGTGTTATAGAGGTTTAAACCACGACAATGTTTTACGGCTTAAACCACGACATGGGTTCAGACTTAAACTGGAGAAGTTAAGGCTGGATATAAGGCCAAAGTTCTTTACTGTGAGGGTGGTGAGGCACTGGAATGGGTTGCCCAGGGAAGTTGTGAATGCTCCATCCCTGGCGGTGTTCAAGGCCAGGTTGGACAGAGCCTTGGGTGGCATTGTTTAGTGGGAGGTGTCCCTGCCCCTGRCAGGGGGGTTGGAACTAGATGATCTTAAGGTCCTTTCCAACCCTAACTATTCTATGATTCTATGATTAATGAGTTCAGCAAACTTTATAGGGATGGCCCATGGACTAAGGAACGATATCTCTCTCTTTGTGTGTGTGTGCATATTTATATATGAGACAAAAACTGATGGTATACTGAAAAATGTGGGATCTGACCATGACATGAATGGTATGGAATAGGGTGTGGATATTGTCCTGGGTTCAGCTGTAGCAGTCATTTTTCTCCTTAGTAGCTAGTGAAATGCTGTGTTTTCAACTTTAGTCTGAGAACAGTGCTGATAACACACCAATGTTTTTAGTTGTTGCTAATGCTCACCCCAATCTAGGACTTTTCTGTCTCATGCTCTGCCAGTGAGTAGGAGCACAAGAAGCCAGGAGGAAGCAGGAGGGTTTTGTGTTTAATATCTTCATTGGTAATCTGGATGAGGGGATTGAGTGTACCCTCAGTAAACACCAAGTTGGGTGGGAGTGTTGATCTGCTGGAGTGTAGTAAGGCTCTGCAGAGGCATCTGGAGGGGCTGGATCAGTGGGCTGTGGCAAATGGTATGAGGTTCAACAAGGCAAAGTACCAGGTCCTGCATTTGGGCCACAACAACCCTATGCAATGCTACAGGCTTGGGGAAGAGTGGCTGGAAAGCTGCTTGTGGAAAAGGACCTGGGGGTACTGATTGATGTTGCTGAACATGAGCTTGTGCCCAGGCTGCCAAAAAGGCCAACAGCATCCTGGCCTGTATCAGCACCAGTGTGATGCCAGGGCAGTGATTGTCCCCCTGTACTGGGCACTGGTGAGGCTGCGCCTCGAATCCTGCGTCCAGTTCTGTGCCCCTCATGACAAGAGAGACATTGAGGTGCTGGAGCAGGGCCAGAGAAGGGCAACAGAGCTGGTGAAGGGCCTGGAGCACAAGTGTGATGAGGAACAGCTGAGGGACCTGGGGGGAGTTTATTCTGGAGGAGAGAAAGCTCAGGGGAGACCATATTGCTCTCTACAGCTACCTGACAGGGGTTGTGGTGAGGTGGGGTCAGTCTCTTCTCCCAAGCAACAAGGGACAGGACAAGAGGAAATGGCCTCAAGCTGCACCAGGGGAGGTTTACATGGAGATTAGGAACAATTTTTCCCTGAAAATGGTGTTCAGGCATTGGAACAGGCTGCTCAGGGCAGCGGTGGAGTCACCATCCCTTGAAGTGTTCACACACCATGTAGACGAGGCCCTTGGTGACATGGTTTAGTGGTGGCCTTGGTAGTGCTAGGGTAGGGGTTGTTCTTGATGATCTTAAAGGTCTTTTCCAACCTAGTTGATTCTATGATCCAGTTTCAACTCCCTGCCATGGGGGGTTGGAACTCCCACTAGACCAGGTTGCTTGAGTTCGTCTTCTCCAGCCATGCCACTGACTGCCTGTAGCCCAGGAGTAGGGCTGAAACTCTTGGAGCATCCTGCCTTTCAGTATAAAATCTTCATGTGAATAYAGCAGCTCTCTTGCTGGTGATTAAGTCTCTTGAAGGAAAAAATTGCTTTTGGTAGCAATAGATGGCACTCAAAAAAATCAGGATGTACCTTTTTTATACCTTTTGCACAAGGAAAGAGCATTATATCTGACTGTACATTTGGTGGATTCCCAATTTTAAACTAGCTGGGTTTCTCCTTGCCAAATGAAGAGTGAAAGACAGTAGCAGTCTTCCTTTTTTAACTACACATGCTGTTTGCACTCATGTGTTTGGACATTACCTTAATTATTGTATTGGAATCTTCACTTCATTGCATGGATCTGCTCAGGCTTTTTAATGTTGCTTGGGATGTGGCCTCCATGTACTTGAAAAATTCAGTATTGGTGGTTTCAGGATGGGCGAGACCCCCACAACAGCCGGTGACTGCAGAAACCTGCTTCTAGCCTGGGTCCAATCATCACTTAGGTTTTCATGCTAGCCATGCTGCCTTCTCCACTCTTACAGTGGACTTTGCCACCGTTTTCTTCCTAGCTTTGTCCACAGCCCAACCTTCACTTCATGCTAAAGGCAATGTTMTCACTTCAGGATTGATGCAGAGGTCAGTGACCCATCCTCTGAGCAGTGCATCTTGCATTCAAGTAGTAATGGTTTCATTGGATACAAAGCAGTTGGATTGAGGAGGGTCTTCATGGGATACAGCTACTGCTCTTTTTTTGGTTAATTTTGGAAGATGACATGAGAAGATGAGGTGAGAGCAGGATGTAGGCCTGGGAGCCCTTGTGTGTCCATGGTGCAACAACTGGAGCAAGCATGCACATGTGAGCAAGTGTGTGACCAGTGTGTAACTGCTGGAGAAGATGGAACCAGATGAGGGGGTGAAAGGACCTGGAAACTGGGGATATCCAAGTGTGTGTGTGTGTGTCTCTAAGGGCAAGGATGAGACCACATGAGGATCTGGTGACCAGAGGGACCAGGGAAGTCCCAGCCAGCTTCTGGAGAGATGGTTGAGTCTGAGGTTGACAGAGACTGCTTGTGTGTGTGTCTGTAGGCTTGAGGCACCTGGGAAGACCCCTGAGATCCAGGGTCAGCTGAGTGCCCAAACCCAGCTGCTGGAGGGATCCACACTCCATGCATGTGTAGAGGCTAACTCAGCCTCTCACCCAACAGTCTCTTGAAGTAGTTTTGTCTCATTCTCCTTGGGCAGATAGTGTTGGTCACAACTTGGAAGATTTGAGGATGAAAGAGAGAACAGAAGCAGCAGAATGCCCCAAAGTGCCTTTTGGGCATGGGAGGAATTAATTAATCAGCAAAGCTATGCTGGGATGTTTCATTCTAATCATCTCTTTTGTGTTTCAGCCCTGGCCCAGTATTTCCAACCTGGCCAAGGATTTCATTGATCGTCTACTCGCGGTGGACCCCAGTAACAGGATGACAGCCCTTCAGGCCCTGAAGCATCCATGGGTGGTCAGCATGGCAGCCTCTTCCTCCATGAAGAACCTACACCGTTCCATCTCACAGAACCTTCTCAAGAGGGCGTCTTCCTGCTGCCAGAGCACCAAGTCTGCCCAGTCCAACCGCTCCACCAAATCCAACAAATCACGGCGGGTTCGGGAATGGGAGCTACGTGAGCTCAACTTGCGCTACCAGCAGCAGTACACTGGCTGAGCACTGGGCTGGGACCTGCCAGGCGTCTTCACAGATGTCTTCTCTGCGGTGTAGGTGTGCACACACTCAGTGAGGAACATCCAAGTTCCTCCTTCCCTCCAGGTGTCCTCTCATCCATGAGGAGGTGTTCTCCCATCCATGAGGAGGTGTCCTCACCATGAGGGACCTCGTGGTGGCCATCACACCCTGTGAGCTGTGCCATGGGAGTCTTGTGCCAGAAACGGGGGAGCCCTTGTGGGCTCAGAGCACAGCTCAGAGCCTCAAGTAATACCCAAATTAAGGAGCCATGTGGGGAAAAGAGCTCTTTCTGTAGCCCAGGAGCTTGGTTGTTCATAGTTATTTATTAATTCCGGAGCGTTAAGTTTCTCTCACTTGCATATGAAAAAAGAAGGAATCCCTTTTAAGTGGATGCACATGCACATATGTGTGTGCAGAGACACGTGTGGGTGTGTGCTGCAACCAGGGACCACAGGCTCCCTTTGCCTGCCCGCAGCTGGGGACCGCAGGCTTCTTTCCTTTTGCCTGCGCAGTAGGCGAGGATGCAGGCTCTCTCTGCCTGCTGCAGGTTCTCTGCCTGCTGTATGGTGGGAGAATGAAGACAATCAATGTGATCGTTCAGCAGACTCAGTTTATTTCATCTGAGGGTTCCAGTTATATACTCTATGCAGGCACACTTGCTAATATATGATTGGCTACTTATGCTACTAATTGATACATGATTGGTTACATGATTGGTATGTGCTTGGTTACAGCTCAAAGGTTACATTCACATCCCACCCCCCCCTTTGTGGTCTTCTTCTTGGTTGTGTTCCAGGGGGTTTCCAGCTTGCAGCTGTGCTTCAAGGTTACAGTTATCAGTTCCTCCCTACATATCCCGACTTCTCAGGCTCCTCTGCCAACTCCCTCAAACTCTTCTCACGCACACGTTCTCTAGTAACCTTCAGCCGAGGCCTCAAAGCCTTTGGTTCACTACTGTTAGGCTTTTTTCCATCGTTTGGCCTATGATCTTATTGTGTCCATTTTCTATCAACCATTCCCCAACAGGTGTGTATCTGGGTTTGAAAATGGTACATAAACAGAGTTGGAGCAGGTTTAGTCAGATCTGTGGTGCCTTGGCAGTGAGGCTGGTATGAATCACAGCATCAGAAGTAGGATAGCTCTGACTCGCTAGTGTGCTGCTCACCAGCTCCTTGCTAAAGCAATGCCAGACACCATTTTTCCAGGATGGCTGGGAAGCTGCGAGGTTTCCCCAAAGGCTGCTATCTGCCTCATGGCGTCAAGGGATTACTGGAGCTGCACCRGAGCTGCTGTGCAATTTGGGTACCAGGCTGAAGTGCTGTGAGCTCAGAGCTGGAGTCTGGTTCCTTTGGACTGGGTGGGTGCTTCTGGTGGAAGGGTGGGAAGATGACCATTGTCCTGCAGGAACTTCATGGTATGCAGAGAGATGTCCTTGGCAAGGCAGGTTTTTGGGGGTGCCCTGGGTTCAGCAGTAGCAGTCATTTTTCTCCTTCTTAGTAGTTGGTGCAGTGCTGTGTTTTTGACTTTAGTCTGGGAACAGTGCTGATAACACACCGATGTTTTAGTTGTTGCTAAGTAATGTTTACTCTGACCAAGGACTTTCTGAGTCTCATGCTCTGCCAGGGAGGAGGGGAAGCCGGGAGGAAGCAGAGACAGGACACCTGGCCCAAACCAGCCCAAGGGGTATTCCATACCACAGCACGTCATGCCCAGTATATAAAACTGGRTGGAGTTACCCGGAAGGCCCAGATGGCTGCTTGAGTCCGGCTGGGTATCGGTCGGCAGGTGGTGAGCGGTTGTATTCTCTTCCCTTGTTATTTTCCCTTTTCATTATTATTATTAGTGGTAGCAGTAGTGGTTTTGTATTGTACCTTAGTTACTGGACTGTTCTTATCTCAACCTGTGGGAGTTACATTCTTTCTATTCTCCTCCCCATCCCTCTGGGAGTGGGGGGGAAGAAAGGGGGGAGTAAGCGAGCAGCTGTGTGGTTCTGAGTTACCGGCTGGGCTTAAACCACAACAGGGGGCTTCCTTGCTGTCCCCCTTGAATTATGCTTCCCCTATTTGCAGCAAGACCAGTGCCTACCAGGCAGGGTTTGTTCTTGCCATGACCTGGCCCTATAATACATGATTTTTGCCCTTCAGACCAGCATTACGAACTGTGTCGCTTCACCAAAGTTTTAGTGGTTCCACGTCTTGCTCACTGTCTGCAGGTTTTACAGGGCTCCTCTGCTTTGTGTGCCTGTTTTGCCCTGGTACTGCCACCCCTGCTCTGGGACAGTGAAGTGGTGGTGGGAGCTGTTGGGATGGCCACAAATGGCTCCATTGCATCAAGGTAGGGGCTTGAGTAGTGGAAGTAGTGGAGTGTCAGCAGTGACAGTACCCTGGAGGCATTGCACAAGCACCTTRGAGCTGCTAGGGGTGACTGGTGACTTAAATTCAACAGGAAAAAGCTGCCTTTCAGGTTTCTTTGTGCTGGATGGGTGCTGTGGGGGCCTCTTGTGAAGGACCTCTCAGGGGAGGTGGGAGCTTTAGAGCTGAGCTTTGTGCAAGCCTGCTGAGATACCTTCCCAATCAGTTAGAGCAGCAAAGCAGGGCTGATGGCACAGTGTCAGGGTGGATTTGGCCTCTTGTGGTAGCAGAGACAAGACCTGCAGTGAAAGGGAATGTTGGGTTTGGAAGCTTTTCATATGAAGCCCTACAGTTTGCTTTATGCTGTGCACTTGGGAAGTGCTTGCTTGGCTCTGGGCTGGAGATGCAGGCTATGCAAGCTCAAGGGCTGGTGAGCATGGCCTTTCCACCCAAGATTAATGTCTGTGCCACCACGTTTTACTGTCAGCAAGGTTTTAAGTGGTCAGTCACATCTCCAGGGAGCTCCAACTGTACTGGCCACAGTCCCTCTTGGTCAGCAAACAGCAAAGCAGTGCAGCCTCAGTGGGAGAAGACTGAGGTTTTTTGTRCTAAGGGGGAAAAAAAAGGGAATTTGTAGGGATGTGCTTCCTGCCCCAAAGCTGGGATGGGCTATAACCACTGTGAGCACAGTCTAGTGTGCCCAGGCATGTGATGGGGAATACAGCAGAGGACACCTGAGGACAGGAGCTGTGTGTAGCAGGGATGAATTCCAAATCCTGTGTGTGGTTTTGCATATTATTCTGAGAACTCTGCATCCTTTGCAGGCTGCCCTTTCTCT
>CABHOG010000169.1:211418-225474 GCA_902168055.1 Aratinga solstitialis
TTTTCCCTGGTTCATTATTATGAACTGTAAGCTGGATATGATTTCTGATACCTGACAAAACAGGCAGCTTGCCATGTATTGCTTCACAAACAATTCAGTGCCCCTCAGATGACTCTCCAAAAGGAACAACAAAGTAGCAACTGGAAAATTCTTCTTGCCCTGTAYGTTAAGAGATGATAGGATGCTCTCGGAGGGCTTCTGGCTTTGAGCTGTTACTCGTAGGATTCTTGGAGCATCACTCAGGCAGGCACTGTGATCCCTTTTACCTCCTGGGTGCTCTCATGGCCCTCCTCAGATTACCTTGCACTGTGTTTAGCCTTAAAATAAGTGTTTTGACTGTGTGAGGAGGTCAAACTGATGAACTGAGCCAAGACCTCTAGAACCTGAGAGCCTTCCCTTTAACTAGGGAAGGCCATCACTAGGCCATCAAAATGCACAGGTGGTGTGTAGAAGTCTACCCATGCTGCTCCTTCATGCATTCTCTTGTGGGGTGGGATCCATGAATCATAGAATCATAGAATAGTTAGGGTTGGAAAGGACCTGAAGATCATCTAGTTCCAACCCCCCTGCCGTGGGCAGGGACACCTCCCACTAAACCATGTCACCCAAGGTTCTGTCCAACCCAGCCTTGAACACCGCCAGCGATGGAGCATTTACAACTTCCCTGGGCAACCCATTCCAGTGCCTCACCACCCGCACAGTAAAGAATTTCTTCCTCATATCCAGTCTAAACTTCCCCTGTTTAAGTTTGAACCCGTTATGGAGAGGAGGTCAGGATGTTGAGCTCTGCTCTGCCCAGGCTTGTTTTTCCACCTTCACAAAACAGAACAAGAATCTTCTCAYCTGTGACAATTTTTGCTTTTTTTCTCTTTTCAGCAATTGGTGACCAGGAGGAGTTCAGAGCGGTGTCACTCAAGGTGATTTTGGGGTGGAATATGTTTTGGGAAGCAGCATGTTGCTACATAGGTTCCTGACAGTGTCAGTTTTCTGTGATGATGGTCTAGGACTRGGACGTAAATTGGCAGAAGGGAGGATCCGTTATCTACATAAGCAATACTGGAGAGCTGCAACCCACCTCTGTGAGGTGTGGGGGGATGTTTGTGGTGCTCGGGCATCCTGCTGCTAGGGAATTGCATCAAAGAGGACCAAGTCCATCCCATAAGGGGCTTTGGCTTTCTAGAAAAAACCCTCTAATTCTCTTCACAAATGCAATATTTCTTGTTTGCGTGGAAAAATAAATATAAACATGGGGGAAATGGGCTTTCCTGAGATCATTAGATTATAACATTTTTGGCTTGTCTTAGATGTTCAGCAGCCTTCTTAGCATGGCACCATTTTCTCCTATAGTGATCCTGAAGAGCATTTAGCTCATGCAGGGATGAGCACGAGTCCACATGCACCCAAACGTACCAACTCCCCAGTGCCTCAAGGAGATGCTCACCAGCACCCTGCCTTAGGGAGGCATCTTGGGACCCTGTGAGAAAGCAAAACCTAAGGACACTAAGGCTGGAATCATTAGGTTTGGGACTTTCTCCCATCATGAGACATGATGGAGCAACTTGGGGTGTTGCTTTCCAGCATATTCTGTTTTGGGGGAATGCAGTTGTAAGGAGTAAAGGGAATGAAAGTTGGTTGTCTTATGGAACTTAACAGTACTGTGTAAAACATTCCCATTGTTTTGTCCTGGGAGCTTGGCTGCTCTCTTSGGGGAGAGAACTAAGGTTTCAAAGCATGTGGCCTGTCAATTCCTTGGGTTTTATATGTATTTTTTAAGGGCTATTGGAAAGGAATGTGAAAAGGTCTTCCAGAAGCAACATTAGGTGGTCTAAAGACTTAATCCAGATTTTGAGTACATAATGTGTTTTTCTGTGCATTTTGCTAAAGCAGCAGTTACTTGTCCATGTTTGATTTACTTCTCACCCTTCTCAGGCTTCTAAAAACCTGTCAATCCACTGGTGGTAGAAACCCTCCTTCCTTCAATCCAGAAGTCTGCGCTATTTAACACTGAGCTTGTGAGCATCCAATGGCTCCTGCCAGTCCCTGGACTGTGTTGTTCTTGGAAATGCACAACTGTATGTGAAGGCTTTATAGCCATGACAAGGGAGTGTAAGCACAGAAAAAAGTGCTCTGACCTGGCTCTGGTAATGATCATAGAATCATAGAATAGTTAGGGTTGGAATGGACCTGAAGATCATCTAGTTCCAACCCCCCTGCCATGGGCAGGGACACCTCCCACTAAACCATGTCACCCAAGGCTATGTCCARTCCAGCCTTGAACACCGCCAGGGATGGAGCATTCACAACTTCCCTGGGCAACCCATTCCAGTGCCTCACCACCCTCACAGTAAAGAATTTCTTCCTCATATCCAATCTAAACTTTCTCTGGTAAAGTTTGAACCCGTTACTCCTTGTCCCATCACTACAGTCCCTAAGGAAGAGTCCCTTCCCAGCATCATTATAGGCTCCCTTCAGATACTGGAAGGCTGCTATGAGGTCTCCACGCAGCCTCCTCTTCTCCAGGCTGAACAGCCCCAACTTTCTCAGCCTATCTTCATATGGGAGGTGCTCCAGTCCCCTGATCATCCTTGTCGTGGCCCTCCTCTGGACTTGTTCCAACAGTTCCATGTCCTTTTTATGTTGAGGACACCAGAACTGTACACAATACTCCAAGTGTGGTCTCACAAGAGCAGAGTAGAGGGGCAGGATCACCTCCTTCAATCTGCTGGTCCTATCTGTCTATAGAGTGCTTCATCCACAGAGTCCTCTTGGTCAGGTGGTCTATTACAGATCCCCACAATGATGTCTCCCATTGCTGTTCTCCCTTTAACCCTGACCCACAAACTCTCTGTCGACTGATCACCTGTCCCCCGGCACAGTTCCATACACTCCAGCCTATCCCTAACATAAATAGCAACTCCCCCTCCCCGCCTACCAGGCCTGTCTTTCCTAAAGAGCCTGTAACCTTCCATTCCAACTCACGAGTCATAGGAGCCATCCCACCATGTTCCTGTGATGCCTATTATATCATACCCCCGTAGATGTGCACACATCTCTAATTCCTCTTTTTTGTTCCCCATGCTACGGGCATTTGTATGGAGGCATCTGAGCCAAGCTCCAATTGAAGCCGGCTCATTGGCTGGAGCAGCTGGAATATCTCTACATTGCTCTGAATGTTTACTATAGGTGCTGGCAAGTGACTGGGTGTGTTGGGACAGAATGATGCCCCCCTCCCCCAGCACATCTAGTTTAAAGCATCCTTGACCAGTCTGGCAAGCCTCCTCCCAAATCCACTCTTCCCTTTCTTTGTCAGACCAGCTCCACCAGCCCCCAGTTGACCTGGCCTACTAAATTGAGGCCCATGTTCAAGGTACCCAAACTCCTGACTATGGCATCACCCTTCTAACCATTTATTAACCTGGCCAATCCTCCTAGCCTTTCTAATGTCCTCCCCTGTATCCTGGAGAATTGATGAAAAGACACTCTGCGCTCCAGAGCCCCTAACCACCTCTCCCAGAGCTCTGTAGTCCTTCTTTATGTTCTCCAGGCTACTGCTATCTGTATCTGTAGCACCCACATGGATCACTGGAAGTGGGTAGTAGTCAGTGGGACCAACTAGAGCAGGCAGCCTCTCTGCAACATCCCTGATCCAAGCCCCTGGTAGGCAACACACCTCCCTTGAGCCTGGGTCAGGCTGACAGATGGGTGCCTCTGTTCCTTTCAGAGTAGACTCGTCTACTATTACGACCCGCCACTTTTTCCTGGCAGCACCAGTAGAAATCTTCTTTACCAGTGGATCAGCCGGTTGTTCCTGGTGGGAGTGTGGTTCCTCATCAGCCCCCTGCAGGACAGCAAAGCGGTTCTGGGTGGGGACATGAGGTTTAGGAGGAAGCCCCTTGCTTTTAATTGTCCTCTTCCTCCTTTTTTTGTTGTTTTTTTTTCTGTTACTGTTTCCCAGCTTCCTGGGTTAGCGGTCTCCTTTCCTGCATGAGCGACAGTGGACGCTTGAGGCTCCTGCACAGTCTGGGCCTGGAGTGCAGTGCTGCTTCCTCTCAGCTTCCCTGACATCTTTCAGCCTAGTAACAGTGTCCTGCAGCTCAGCCTCCTGCTGCAGGAGGACCTCCACCAGGGAGCACCGAGTGCAGCCCTGCCCATTGTGCACCCTCCCCTCAGGTGACCAGTGCAGGCGCTCTCTACACCCCGAGCTCTGCACTGCAGCCTCCCCTCTCATCTGCTCTGTCTGGGTGCCTACACTGGCCACCGCCGGGGCAGCCAGAGCAGAGCTTCCAGACTGGACCCTGGTCATATGGCGAGTGCTCACCATCCCAGTCGCCTGCCCGTGCGAACTGCCGCACAAACTGCCTCGAACCCACCCTGTTCACCACGCTCCTGGTCGCTCACGCTCCCTGGGGCAGGTTTTTAACCAGTCAGGGCTGGTGCCACTCCTCCTGTTGCCKCCCCCTCCGAGTCAGCTCCTCCTGTCCGCTGAGCTGCCGGCTCCTGGGCAAGTCCTGTCGAGGACTTGAGGCTCCCTTGGTGCCTGTTGCTGCTCCGAGTTGAAGCTCCTGGACGCCGAGCCTTCCCCCGATCTTGTACAACACAGGACAACTAGTGTGTGRCTGTTACAAGCTTCTTATTAGACTGTGTGGGGCCATGTTCTTATTTTAAGTGATGATACTAAAGATTTGGAGGGTTTGAGGTGGGTTAAATTAAAATCTCAATTGTTTGACTTCAGTTTTCTAAGTGATGCAAAGCAACACAGAGATTGGCTTTTTGGGGGGGATCACACCCTCTAGAGGAGTTGGCAACCTGTTCTCTGGCAGTAGAAGGAGCCCTGGGATTTGCAGGGGGGGTGGTTCTGTCCTGGCATCTCACCAGCTCAGCTTCATCCTGGAAAATACCACAAAGTGCCTGTGCCACTCAGTGCTGGATGCCAAGTTGCCTACACCACTCTGGGGAGGGTTTTGGTGATTTTTTTGACCTCTCAGTCTCGTCTTTGAGCCTGGATGATGATCACAGCTCCTGCGTGCTCCAGAGGCAGGTGCCTGCATGTCCCCTGTGCCTTACTGTGCAGTAGATTTGCCACAAAAAAGAAATGTGAAGCAGCAGGATGTGTGGTGGCAATGGTGTCATGGAGCTTGGTACCTTCCGCCCTCAGTGTCACAGCAGTGGATGACAGTTCTTCCTTCTCCCACTGTCGTCCCCCGTGTGCTGATTGCATGGATCCCTTGCGTGTGATGTGACTGTTGCACTGTCTGTCTGCTGAATGTGGAAGAGCTCCGTGGTCCTGGCGAAGTGGGTTTGGAATGAGCAGCTCCTGCGTGGATGCCCAGATGCCATGAGTTTTCCTATTGCCTTTCACTATGGAAAGGCACCTACCAGGAAGCTGTCAGGGCTGGAGGTCTGCCGGTACTCACTGTTATTTTTCAGACGCTGAATTTCCAGTGCTGGTTTTGAAGTAACTCCAGTTGCATCCCATTCATCTCCTAATGGGACTGTTTTGAGAAGCATCCAGTTCTGTGACTTGCCTTTTGTCTTTACCCTGAGGACTGTCTTGTCATGACAAGGTCTGAAACTTTGTAATTAGTCTGTAGCATTACGACTTGATTGTACAGAATTACTTATTTTGTGTAATTGGTCTGCTACACATGTAAGTGAAGGTGACAAGTTGCTGGGGGTGAATGAGGGTATTTCTCTGGCCCAGTTTGCCACCTTGCAGCCAGACAAAAGGGGAGGAGCTGTTGGAGCAAGTCTAGAGGAGACCACGAGGATGATCAGGAGCTGGACCAGCTCCGTATGAAGACAGGCTGAGAATCATAGAATCATAGAATAGTTAGGGTTGGAAAGGACCTTAAGATCATCTAGTTCCAACCCCCCTGCCGTGGGCAGGGACACCTCCCACTAAACCATGTCACCCAAGGCTCAATCCAACCTGGCCTTGAATACCGCCAGGGATGGAGCAGTTACAACTTCCCTGGACAACCCATTCCAGTGCCTCACCACCCTTACAGTAAAGAATTTCTTCCTCATATCCCATCTAAACTTTCCCTGTTTAAGTTTGAAACTGTTGCCCCTTGTCCTATCACTACAGTCCCTAATGATGAGTCCCTCCCCAGCATCATTATAGGCTCCCTTCAGATACTGGAAGGCTGCTCTGAGGTCTCCACGCAGCCTTCTCTTCTCCAGGCTGAACAGCCCCAACTTTCTCAGCCTATCTTCATACGGGAGGTGCTCCAGTCCCCTGATCATCCTTGTCGTGGCCCTCCTCTGGACTTGTTCCAACAGTTCCATGTCCTTTTTATGTTGAGGACACCAGAACTGCACACAATACTCCAAGTGAGGTCTCACAAGAGCAGAGTAGAGGGGCAGGATCACCTCCTTTGACCTGCTGGTCACGCTTCTTTTGATGCAGCCCAGGATACGGTTGGCTTTCTGGGCTGCAAGCGCGCACACTGCCGGCTCATGTTCATTTTTTCATCGACCAACACCCCCAAGTCCTTCTCCGCAGGGCTGCTCTGAATATCTTCTCTGCCCAGCCTGTAGCTGTGCCTGGGATTGCTCCCACCCAGGTGGAGGACCTTGCACTTGGCATGGTTAAACCTCATAAGGTTGGCATCAGCCCACTTCACAAGCATGTCAAGGTCCCTCTGGATGGCATTCCTTCCCTCCAGCGTATCAAACGAACCACACAGCTTGGTGTCATCGGCAAACTTGCTGAGGGCGCACTCAATCCCACTGTCCATGTCACCGACAAAGATGTTGAACAAGACCGGTCCCAACACCGATCCCTGAGGGACACCACTCGTTACTGGTCTCCAGCTGGACACTGAGCCATTGAGCACAACTCTTTGCGTGCGGCCATCCAGCCAGTTCTTTATCCACCGAGTGGTCCATCCATCAAATTGATGTCTCTCCAAGTTAGAGACAAGGATGTCATGTGGGAAAGTGTCGAACGCTTTGCACAAGTCCAGGTAGATGACATCAACTGCTTACCCCTGTCCATCAGTTCCGTAGCCCCATCACAGAAGGCCACCAAATTGGTCAGGCAGGATTTCCCCTTAGTGAAGCCATGCTGGCTGTCACCAAGCATCTTGTTGTTTTTCATGTGCCTTAGCATGCCTTCCAGGAGAATCTGCTCCAAGATTTTGCCAGGCACAGAGGTGAGACTGACTGGTCTGTAGTTCCCCAGCTCATCCATTTTCCCCTTCTTGAAAATGGGGGTTATATTTCCCTTTTTCCAGTCATCGGGAACTTCACCTGACTGCCCTGATTTTTCAAATATGCTGGACAGTGGCTTAGCAACTTCATTTGCCAGCTCCTTCAGGACCCGCGGATGGATTTCATCAGGTCCCATGGACTTGTATACGTTCAGGTTCCTAAGATGATCTCGAACCAGATCCTCTCCTACAGTGGGCCCAAGGTCTTCATTCTCACTGCCCCTGCGTCTGCCTTCCAAGACTTGGGTGGTGTGATCAGAGCATTTGCCGGTGAAGACTGAGGCAATGAAGTCATTAAGAACCTCAGCCTTCTCCAAATCCAGGGTAGCCAGTTCTGATAGCTTCCAGTGAGTGACCACATTATTCCTAGTCTGTCTTTTGTTTGCTATATAGCTATAGAAGCCCTTCCTGTTATCCTTCACATCCCTTGCTAGTTTTAATTCTTACTGGGCCTTAGGTTCCCGGACAACATCCCTGTATTCTTCCCAGGCCACCTGCCCTCGCTTCCACCTTTTATAAGATTCTTTTTTCCCCTCTAAGTTTCTTCAGCAGTTCCTTATTCATCCATGGAGGTCTCCTGTCCCTCTTTCCGCATTTCCTACTAGTCAGGACACAACACTCCTGAGCTTGTAGCAGGTTTTACTTGAATATCAACCAGCTGTCTTGGGCCCCATTGTGCACTAGGGCTTTATCCTATGGAATCTTACTGAACAGGTTCCTGAAGAGGCCAAAGTCTGCTCTCTTGAAGTCCAGAGCATTGAGCTTGCTGCGTGTCCTTCTCACTGCCCTGAGAATSTTGAACTCGACCATTAAATGATCATTACAGCCAAGGCTTCCCTGGAACATCACATTCTCAACCAGCCCCTCCCTGTTGGTGAGCACGAGGTCAAGCATGGCACCTTGAGTAAGTGCCATGGAGTAAGTGGGCTGCATTAATTGCACGAGCTCAAATAGGAAATCCCAGTCGTCCAGGAATTCTAGAAGTCATCATGGACTGGCCAGAGGGCCAAGATTTTGGAATGTCACCAGAGGAAGAGGTGATGCATGCTGAAGAGGCCCCACCATATAATACACAGTCAGAAAGTGGAAAAAAAAATAATGCCTTGTTTATTGATGGATCATGTCGTATTGTGGGAAAGCATCGGACATGGAAGGCAGCTGTATGGAGTCCTCTATGACAAGTTGCAGAAACTGATGAAGGAGAGGGTGAATCGAGTCAGTTGGCAGAGGTGAAAGCCATCCAGCTGGCCTTGGACGTTGCGGAACGAGGAAAGTGGCCAGTACTTTATCTCACTACTGACTCATGGATAGTGGCAAATGCCCTGTGGGTATGGTTGCAGCAACGGAAGCAGAGCAACTGGCAATGCAGAGGTAAACACATCTGGGCTGCTGCACTGTGGCAAGATATCGCTGCCCGGGTGCAGAACCTGGTGGTGAAGGTACGCCACGTAGATGCTCATGTATCCAAGAGTTGGGCCACTGAGGAACGTCCGAACAACCAAGAGGTGGATCAAGCTGCTAAGATTGAAGTGGCTCAGATGGACTTAGGTTGGCAACATAAGGGTGAATTATTTTTAGCCTGGTGGGCCCATGACACTTCAGGCCATCGGGGCAGAGATGCAACATATAGATGGGCTCGTGACTGAGGGGTGGACTTAACAATGGACACTATTTCCCCGGTTATTCACAAATGTAAAATGTGCTGCAGTTAGCAAGCCAAGCGGTTCAAGCCTCTTATGGAGGACGATGGCTGAAGTACAAATATGGGGAGGCCTGGCAGATTGATTATATCACACTCCCACCAACCCGCCATGGCAAGCACTATGTGCTTACCTTAGTGGACACAACCACCATTCTCCCAACCCACCTCTGTTCTGGTGGAGAACCTGGCTCTCCACAACCTCCCGTTTGGTCAGTGCTGACTTGTGGTACACATGAAGTGCCCACTCCAGGAGGAGGAAGAGTGCCTTTTTGTCCAGGTCCTCTCAGAGGATGTCCTGGTGGTAGCTGCTGAGGGCCTGGTGGAAGGCGGCAGTGCAGATACTGAGGATGTTGTAGTGAGCTGGGATGCACTGGACCATCCGGTCCTTCACCACACACAGCTCAGACATGATGCCTTTCTGCAGCACTGCCAAGTCCTGGCCAGCCCTGGTCCCTCTTCAGCCATGCAGGGGGCTTAAAATGAGCTCATGTGATAGTCTCCTGGAGAATATGGCAGATCTTCTGCCTCCAGCCCAAAGGGCGGCCAGGGGGCAGCAAGGTGGCCTACAGGAGCAGAGTATCGTCTATTTTCTCCTCCCACTCAATGATCCTTACAGCAGTGATAAAGAGAACTGGGTCCTCATGCACCAGCCACAGGCTGCTGCCCATAATGTCCCACAGCTGCTTGGCCATGGTCTCATTGAGCTCCTGTAGGCCATTGAAGTAGGACAGCACAGTTGTCTGGGCACTGGAGAGCCTGCAGAGGTGCAGCTGGAAGAGGATGTCATCCCAGAGGTGCTCCACCATCATGAGCTCTGTGTGGGCCTCCAGGAGCTGTTGCCCATGGAGCAGCTGCAGCATATGGGGAAAAAACGTCATAGACTGTGGGAAAGGAAGGGGAGATGCCAGGATTGAGTGGGGAGGGTGCAGGGTAGCAGAGAGATGATGAGGGGAAGGGTCTGAGATCTGGGGCTCTGGGAACACCATGCTAGATCAGGACCTGGGGATGCAGTGGCATCTCCATCCACGGAGACTTTCCAAACCCAACTGGCAAAGCCTGAGCAACCTGCTCTAGCTTTGATACCAGCCCTGCGCGGAGCCTGAGGATGAGAACTGAAGTTCTCCTCAGTGCCTTCCAGCCCAAATCCATGAGGACCAGGCCAGTACCTTACCTGAGAAGAGCTGGGGCAGCACCCAGACCATCAAGGCCAGATGCACATGCTCCGCCATCAGTGCCTACATTTGCTGGAGGCCCTGGAAGTGGTCTGCAGTGTTGAGCAGAGCCCATCGTTCAGCCCCCAGGTCCTGGCACATGCTCTGCACCTCCTGGGTTGCTGACAGCAGCTGCTCCAGCTCCATGCTTATTCCCTTGTCCTGGGTTCAGCAGTAGCAGTCATTTTTCTCCTTCTTAGTAGCTGGTGCAGTGCTGTGGTTTTGACTTTCAGCCTGGGAACAATGCTGATAACACCAATGTTTTTAGTTGGTGCTAAGTAATGTTCACTCCAACCAAGGACTTTCTGAGTCTCATGCTCTGCCAGGGAGGAGGGGAAGCYGGGAGGAAGCAGAGACAGGACACCTGACCCAAACTAGCCAAAGGGGTATTCCATACCACAGCACGTCATGCCCACTATATAAACGGGGCAGTTACCCGGAAGGGCTAGATCGCTGCTCGGGTCGGGCTGGGTATCAGTTGGTGGGTGGTGAGCAATTGTATTCTCTTCCCTTGTTATTTCCCTTATCATTATTATTACTGGTGGTAGCAGTAGTAATATTGTGTTACACTTTAGCTACTGGACTGTTCTTATCTCAACCCATGGGTGTTACATTCTTTCCCTTCTCCTCCCCGTCCCTCTGGGAGATGGGGGAGGAAGAAGGGGGGGAGTGAGCGAGCAGCTGCGTGGTTCTGAGTTACCGGCTGGGCTTAAACCATGCAATTTCTCTAGGTAGGATTGGACAGTTGACTGGGGAGCAGAAGAGGATGGAGGGGCAATGGAGCAGCTCCCAAAGACTGGAGGACTTGCATACCGTTTGCTTCAGCTTTACAAGGTTTCTCTTGCATCCACTCTCCCAGCCCCACAAGATCACACCTGCCTCTGCCATCATACCATTACATCCATCCCCCAGACCTTCTGCAATGACCCCATCCCATCAGGCCCAAGCACACCCATCTCCAAGTAACCAGCTCCAGCAGCAGGAATGGCTCATACCAGGTTGGGAGGTGGGCAATGGCTGCTGTGCATGAGGTGGGAGAAGGGCATCACTTTGGGTGACCAAGGCAGCAAGGTGAGCAGTCATCAGATGTCTCAGTTTTAAAGGATTACTTTGCTTGTGCAAAGCAGGAACAGGCCACAGGGCCCCCATGTGCCCTCATAAAGGGGGCATATTAATGGCACGAAGCACTTCAGTGTCCATACGAACCCTCTTCCCAAATGGATTTCCATCTTTTCCAGCTCTGCAGCACTGCTGGCACATCTCCATGCCCTGTCCACCCATTTAACTTCCAGGTCCTGGTGCCAAGAAGCTTTTACCCAGCATCATCAGAAGGAAGTTGCTTTCTGAGGCCACATTGCTTAAAACAAGTCACCTCCTTGAAAATTCACCCATATTCCAAGTAGGACAAACTACCTCCAAAATCATCAGGAGAAGGTCGGGGTGCTCAGACTGATTGGGTCCTGAGGTTAATTGTTCCTTGGGTTATGCAAAATGGGTTGCCCTGTAGAGGAATTCTTAGAGGCTAACGGGCATAGTGTCTTGATGCAGGCCTACTTGCACAACCCAGCCTATGAGCCTGTCGACAGGCTCAGTGTGTCCTTGAAGCAGGCAAACCAGGGAGCAGACCCAAAATAAACCTGCTAGCCGGAGGCGAAACAGGGGGTAGCTGACCGCGGAAAAGGATGGGCCGCGAACGTCATGGGATGTGGGCTTTTGCCTTGAACTAATCGGGTTGTAGCCGTAGGCGCGTGGACAGCGTTGTTTAACCAATGAACGTATTGTTTACTGCGCGTGAACCCTGAGAAACCCTATATAATCTCAGCAATATTGCGAATAAAACGAGCAGTGATCATACCTCTATGAGGACTCATCATTGACTCCGGAAGCTCCTTCGCATCATCTGGTGCCTGAACCCTCAGCACACAGACAAGGGGATGCTGATAGGTGTGAATGTTTTTCTGGTAGAAGAACGAAAACACCGCGTGGAGCCGGACAGAGGTGCTCGGATCACGGGGCAGTCACCAGTGACCGAGGTAGGACGGGTCGCTACCTCCTCCCTGTCAAACGCTGTGACCATGGAAGCAGAACTTGGCACAGCAAAAAAACTGCTTTTAGGTATCCTTGCTAAGCAAGGGGAAGCAGTTGCCGAAAAGGCGTTGGATAAGCTCCTTTTGTGGGCTAGAGAACATGGATATTTTAAAACACCCCCTCTCCTGTTTGCCCAAGAAGAATGGCGAAATTTGGGTGATAAGCTGTGGGACCTTACCATTACTGGTAAAGAACGCCATTGCATTTGGCTCAGTGTGGCGTTTTGTTACTAACACCCTAATTAACATGAAAGCCGTGTCGAAAGTTGCTGCAGCGGCTGTTCAAGCTATAGTCACCCCGGGCGGCTGTCCCTCCTCCTGCTCCAAAGATGAATAGGATTGAAACCTTTTTTGGCCTGGGCAATTTACGGCCCATAAAAGGGATGAAAGGGCAGCAATTAAGATCTGTTAGCGAGATGCTTGCATCTCCTTCTGAAACAAGTACGCAAAAGAGCCTTCTCTCAGATCACCTGAAACCTGAGAGAGGAAAAGTTTTAATTGCACTTGATAACGCTGAAACTCCAGACAACATTTATGAGAAGCCTGTACACGTTCATCAAACTGCTGTTGCTGCTCCTGAGTTTCTGACACCTGATAATTCTGATGCTGACCTGAATAGTCCTTTTGACCCGGTACCTGTTGATCCGGAAAAGAAGCCTGATTTATATCCCCCAGATCCTCATGATAAATTGCCAGCTGTAAAGGGAAAAGTAAGATGGGTGGGGGATGCAGATGTATTGTGCGCTTATAGTCTCTCTGTGATATTCATGCACTAAAAGTTGGCAAATATAAGTATGTTCATGTTTCTATCGACCCTTGCAGACCTTTATAGATACTGCTGGCCACTTCTTCTGACATAGGCTGGCCACCTGCATCAGAACGAGTGTGCATTTTGGTCAGTTTAGGAGCCCAAGCCTCATACAATGTRAGGGAGGCAGAGCCTCTGCGGGGACGCCCGCTGAGATTGAGCCTGCCACCTTACATTGCGATGACGCTGTTTGGAGCTGCTTTCTTGATTGTCTTCACAGGGTCATTGCACCACATTTTGTCTACATTTTGTGTTTAAATTTTGTATTTGTGTGAAGTCTGTTTATGGGATCCCATGTGTATTTATGTGTGCGTATGTGTGTCGAGGGCAGACACTGTTCTGTGTATTTTTTTGTTATTGGATTCATGTAAAAGTTTTAAATGTGTAACAGATTAATGTTTCGGACAAGAAAGGGTTAATACAGAAGTGCTGTTGCTGACAGGTATTTATGGTTGCTGCTCGGCAGACTGCCAGGTGTAACTGCTGCTGAGCAGGCCAGTGTTTATAGCTGCTGCCAAGCAGGCCGGCGTTTGTAGCTGCACAAAGCGGGGAGAGAGACTTAAAAAAAAACCAAAAAGTTAGTTGCTAGAGTAAAAACACATCACGATCTATTGAAATATCGGAGCAGTTTATAGAGACACCACAGATAAGGCTTAAAGAGGCCTGCAGCACACTGGGCAGAGAGGAGAAGTCCTGCTTAGTGTATTTTAAGTAACCTGGGGGTGAATCCAAGACTTGGAAGAACCAATGGGTTGAAATAAGAACTGCTAACTGAAAAAGTGAGAGGGGTAGTGCAGCCACAAGCTTTACCAGCCGCCACCCAAGCACCATCAGGGTGGCAGAGAAAGAAAAAAGAAATGGGCGATGACGCAGCAAACTCCTTGACTGTTAACACTGTGCAGTTTACTTCTGCAGCTGCTTCACATTCCTGTTTCATCAGAATGCCTTTGCTTTAAGGAAACACTTTAACTTGTCTTACTTCTCAAGAACTGATAACCCTGGGGAAGGGGTATATTTGTGTCCCCCTACCCACA
>CABHOG010000169.1:233786-263331 GCA_902168055.1 Aratinga solstitialis
CCACTCGACGACCAAGCCGTGAACTAACTCTTCCGGGTTCCTGACCCCAGTTTTTACAGCCTGGCCATGACGTGCTGTGGCATGGAATACCTCTTTGGTCAGTTTGGGTCAGGTGTCCTGTTTCTGCTTCCTCCCGGCTTCCCCTTCTCCCTGGCAGAGCATGAGACTCAGAAAGTCCTTGGTCAGACCAAAACATCACTAAGCAGTAACCGAAACACTGGTCTTATCAGTGCTGTTCCCAGGCCCAAAGTCAAAAACACAGCGCTGCACCAGCTACCAAGAAGGAGAAAAATGACTGCTGCTGCTGAACCCAGGACACCTTCTCAGTCTCTTTTCAGCATCCAAAACTATTCAGTGAAGGAGACAGAGATCCAGCTGAACAACAGAGTATGTCACTGAAACTGTACCCAACTGCATATGCAAGAAGGAAAAATTAAAGCAGCAATGACAACTCAAACATCCCTAGTTTACACATACCTAAGTCCACAGCTATGATCTTATAACAGTGTGACATTTTTCCATGTTATACCCTACCCTGTTCTTTCCTACATTGTTTTTCTTTGCCTTTTCTTTGTGGGTGTGGGTTGGTGGTGCTTGTTGTTTTTCAAAAAGATGATCAGAAGTTTTCAGTTTGCTATGTGGAATCATACTAGCTGGCCTCAAGTTTAGCAATCCACAAGTTCAAGAAGGCTGTGGATAAGACCCAGGTGAGAGCTGTCAAGATGGCCAGGGATGGCACAGGGCCTTCACGAAGGGGTGGAAGGAGCTGGGCTTGTTCAGTTTGACAAAGTCTAAGGGCACTCTAACAGCAGAATGCGTTTATTTGGAAGTAGTTATTCTTCCCTGTGAGGATGGTGAGGCGCTGGCACAGGTTGCCCAGAGAAGCTGTGGCTGCCCCATCCCTGGCTGTATTCAAGGCCAGGTTGGACGGGGCTTGGAGCAACCTGCTCTAGTGGAAGATGTCCCTGCCTGTGGCAGGGGTTTGGAACTGGATGAGCTTTAAGGTCCTTTCTAACCCAAAACATTCTATGACTCTATGATTAGAACCACACAGCAGGTCAAAATAATACAAGGGGCAACAGGGAGAAGCTGCACCTTGGAAGATTCATACTAGGAAATACCAGGAAAAATACCATCCCCAAAAAGGGTCACCAGGGAGGTGGGGATCTCCATCCTTGAAACCTTTCAAAACCCAGGAAGACAAAGTCACAGCCAGCATGATCTAGTATTGGTAACAGTCCCATCTCAAGCTGAATGGGATTAGAGACCTCCAGAGGTCTCTTGTAACCAAATTTCTATAATTCCAGTGCTTCTCCTCCCTGCGCCTGGCCAGTACCACCATCTCCATGGCAGCAGTACGTCCCTCCTGCCCATACACAGCACTGCCCAGGCTTCACCCCACACCCTTAATAGGGTCAAGTGTGCCACGAATGGTTCAGAAACAAACGTGCTCATCAGCGCCCTGGATAAATTTGGACTGTTATTTAATTACCTTTCCTGCAGCAAGGATGGGAATTTAGCTCTCTCTCCTAGAGAGATTGAGCCACAGACTTAGAAAATTCCCAGAAACTTCAGGCCTTTGAATTCTCCACATTGCTCAAATTGGGCTTAGAAGTTAAATAGTTAATTGTGGGAGAATGACAGATAGCACAGTTCCATAAACTTTGTTTCCTTGGGAAACCAGGGTAAAAACAGGGCTGCAATGGACATCCAGGGATCATCCAATCCATCCCAGAGTCCCAAAGGATCCACCATGGGTGCAGCATTCCTGACAGACAACTGCCTAGCTTGTCTTCAAGACAGCTTCAGCAATCCTCTGGGTAAATCTTTTTTTAGGAGCAGGAGCCACTAGTGTTGTAAAAGGTCTAATGTGAATCCTTCTAGGTGCAATTTAAGACTCTTGCTTGACATCATCTGGAAAAGTGATTATTCCTTCTCCTCTTGGAAGTAGGCTTTTGCATATTTGCAAACCACTATGCCAACACCTTCCATCAGCCTAACAGCCAAAACCATTTCAATCTTGAACACTTCCAGGGATGGGGCAGCCACAACTTCTCTGGGCAACCTGTGCCAGAGCCTCACCACCCTCACAGGGAAGAACTTCTGCCTAAGAGCTCATTTCAGTCTCCCCTCTGGCAGGTTAAAGCCATTCCCCCTTGTCCTGTCCCTACAGCCCTTGTCAAAAGCCCCTCTCCAAGTTTCTTGTAGCCCCTTTAGGCACTGAAGCTGCTCTAAGGTCTCCCCAGAGCCTTCTCTTCTCCAGGATGAACCAGCCCAGGTCTCTCAGCCTGGCTCCAGAGCAGAGCTGTTCCAGCCCTCACAGCATCTCCGTGGCCTCCTCGGCCCTCTCCTTTGCCTGCAGATGGGGGTAATTCACTATCTCTGTCAACAACAGCTATCACACTAACCCACTGGATTTACCCATACTGCCTGTTGAGGAGCTCCATGCATCTGGTGCACATTCAGTGCACGGAGGCTTCCAAAGCAAGGCTATCCAGTGCTACAGTAGGTGGCTGGGAGCATTAATCAAGCAAGGATTAATGATTGTGATAACGTTGATTGTTATTGTTTTAATTTTCTGTTGTCTACGGAAGTGTATCGTTAGAATGATAACTTGCGCAATGAACCAAGTCTGGGTTGCGCAAAAAGAAAAAGGGGGAATTGTAGAGGAATTCTTAGAGGCTAACGGGCATAGTGTCTTGATGCAGGCCTACTTGCACAACCCAGCYTATGAGCCTGTCGACAGGCTCAGTGTGTCCTTGAAGCAGGCAAACCAGGGAGCAGACCCAAAATAAACCTGCTAGCCGGAGGCGAAACAGGGGGTAGCTGACCGTGGAAAAGGATGGGCCGCGGACGTCATGGGATGTGGGCTTTTGCCTTGAACTAATCGGGTTGTAGCCGTAGGCGCGTGGACAGCGTTGTTTAACCAATGAATGTATTGTTTACTGCGCGTGAACCCTGAGAAACCCTATGTAATCTCAGCAATATTGCGAATAAAACGAGCAGTGATCATACCTCTATGAGGACTCATCATTGACTCCGGAAGCTCCTTCGCATCATTGCCCCAAGCAGGGAGTATGGGGAGCAGGGCCAGCCCTTATGGATGTGTGGAGATGGTGCTTCTCCTGTGGGGATCTGCAGGCAGGGGCAGGCTGGAGCTCTTTGCCTCCTCCTGGCCATGCGGAAGGGGAGCCTTTGGTGCTGGGATGGGATGGTGGAATGTGCTGAACACCCTTGGTGGTTTGCTTTAAGGGTGGGTAGAGACACGGGAGATTCATTTTAAGATGAGATTTTGCCAGAAGTGGACACAGAGATGATTCAATGCAGAAGAGGGAATGCTGGCTGGGATCCCTGCTTGGGGAGGCCACAGGCATCCCTGGGGTGGGCTGAGCACCCACCTTCAGCCAGGACTGGATGGAGCTGTTCCTCTGTGTCTCTTGGCTCTGGTACTGCCCCAGCCCCTCCAGTTTCTTCAGGGGGTAGAACCCTAAGCCCATTTCAGAGCAGCTCCTCTTGCCAACTTCTCAGCCTTCTCTGCTTCTGGCTACTCCTCATCTGGGGATGAAGCCAGGGGTTAAGGAGCACAACGAAGCCTCTCCTAGAAGGGCAGGAAGGGCCCCTGAGGCCAGAGGAAGGAAGTTTTCATCAGGCTTCCAAGCACACCCAGATGTGGGAAGCTGGACAGCATGGCAGCAAGCGGGTCCTTCTGTGAGGGTCCCCCTGCGATGCCACCACCATGGGCTGGGGTTGTCACCCAGCCCTCCAGCTCGGGCTGACCCCCAGGCCCAGCACACATCCCCATCACCCACCCAGCACAGTGCTGGATTGTCTGAGGAGGGGCTGATGCCACCAGGAAGCCCCCAGCAGGGTTGAGGCTTCGGAAATGAGTCAGGAGGGATGGAGCAATGGTGGCTCTCGTATGAAGGAGAGCCAAACCGAGGTGAGGACTTTCCCAAAGGCATCATGTAGCTGCCACAGTGTCCTCCTTGGCACAGGGTACAAAGCCATGCCAAAAGACCTCTGGCCAGAGCAGAGGGCTGAGAACCAGCAAAGTTATCACATTCCATCCCCAGCACCTGGTTTCATCATTTCCCCTTGCCCCATCCCCAGCACCTCCCTGCAGCCCATGGGGATGTCGCACAGTGCCAAGCCAGGCTCTGCCCACATGAGGACTGGGGGGCTTTGGAGGAGGCCGGTGGCTCTGAGGATGAGCCATGTGATGAGCAGCACTGCCCTGGGCACAGTTATCACTGTCAGGAAGCAGAGCCATGCTTAATCCTCCCCGACAGCACAAGGAGCAGCCCCGGCACAGGGAAAAGGTCCATGGGGTGGTGAGGCAGAGGGCAAGGGAGCCCCCAAACTGTGCTTCAAGCAATAGCCATCCCTCCCTGCCCAGCGCCGCCCTAGGGGTGGCCGCATCGTCCTGTTACCACTGGAGCCGGCAGCGCGCTCGTCCTTCGCAGACATGCCCATGGTGTCAGGGCTGCGGGTAGGAAGCGGCGGCCATTTCCTCAGCTTCAGAGCCCCACTGTGTTCCCGCAGCTCAGGACGTCAGGCACGGGGGGGGCGGAGGGGAAGGGGAACGCAGAGGAAAAGGCGTCGCGGCTGCCGCAGGGCTCAGGACTTGAAATCCCGCCCTGTGTTCCCCAGCAGGCCCCGCAGCACTGCCTGGGGGCACACGGAGCGAGGGGCGCCGGTCCCAGCCAGCGCTTCCACGGCACCGTGTCCGTCCATAGCGGAAGCACAGCTGGGAAAGCATCCGTCTGGCACATCCCGACCACGGGTGGGCGCGAAGGGAAGCGGGGACGGAGCCTTCTCGGCTGGGGATGGACCCGGAGGCGTCCCACCTCCACAAACCGTCTTCCCCGGCGCGGACCGGAGGGTTTGCCTCCTCACTGGGACGAGTGATGGCCATAGCGGCAAACCCTCAGTTCACCCAGCGGGGCGAGGGCTGAGAAGTTCGGTGCCGGGTGTGAGAAAAATATAGGAGGTTTTGTTATGAGCGAGCTATAGGCAGAACAGAAAGTCTGTAAACCATGGGATTCCAGGGTGTGGGCTCCAGCCAAGGCAGTTTGCGGTCGGTGATAGGAACATCTGTATGCAGATAAGGAGTTTATGTAACTGCAAGGCTTGAACGCATGCACCAGAAGCAAAGTTTAGAAGTTCATTCATGAGGAAGACTCGGAGCCTTCCTCCCCACGACCACCAGAGACCCTCGGAGAGCCGTCAGAGGGGAGGGGTTTGGGTTCCCGGAAAATGTAAATCATTTCTCAGAGGAAGGCTGGCATAGTTCGGAGGCGAAACCTAGAAAGGTATATAAACTGTAAATATCTGCTGAGCGGGTGTGTTCATCTGTCCGTGGATGATGCACCCAGCATGCTGTTATTAAAGGGCTCTTTGCTTCACAATTTCCGTCTGTAAAATTTTGATTGATGAGCAGATTTCTCACACGGGGTGTAACTGTGGCTTTGGTGCCGCTGGATGTGAGGGGAAGGACGCCCCAGTTTTACCCCGGGATCCCCCGCGCCGTACCCGGGCCAGGCGGTGCCCGCAGCGGGAGGTCCCGAATCCTGATCCCAGCGGGTCCTCTCAGGCAGCAGTCACCGCCCCGTTCTCTCCCCGGAAGCTCCTGTGGTGCCCCGCGGCCTGGAAACGGAAGCGCGGCGGGGCCGGAGCCGGTGGGCAGCGGGCAGATGGCTGAGTGCGGGCCGCAGCCCCCCAGTGGTGGGAGCGAGGCGGGAGCGGCGTAGCGCTGAGCCGGCACGCAAAGAGCTTGGGGCTGCTCACTACCAAGTTCGTGTCGCTGCTGCAGGAGGCCAAGGACGGCGTGCTCGACCTCAAGCTGGTGCGGGGCTGCCCAGGGGTGGGCTTGGCGGGACGGGCCCTGCGGCAGGGAAGAGGGCCCGAGGCACGGTTGTGTGTGTGTGTGGGTCGGGACTCGGGGGTCTCCTGCGATGCAGGCATCTGTGTGCTGCAGTGGGAGCCTCGCTCGGCTCGTTCTGTTCTCTGTTCCTGCCTCACACCAAGGTGTTCCTTGATCACTGACACCGTAAAGATAATAGAGTCAAACAGGTTGGAAAAGACCTTTAAGCTCGTAAAGTCCAACCGTTCCCCAGCACTGCCAAGCCCACCACTAAACCATGGCACTGAGGGCCTCGTCTACAGGGTGTGTGAACACTTGCAGGGATGGTGACTCCAGCACTGCCCTGGACAGCCTGTTCCAATGCCTGAGCACCTTTTGGGGAAGAAATTGTTCCTCTTCTCCAGCCTAAACCTCCCCTGGTGCAGCTTGTGGCTGTTTCTTCTTGTCCCATCCCTTGTTCCTTGGGAGCAGAGACCAGCCCCCTCCTGGTTCCATCCTCCTGTCAGGTAGTTGGAGAGAGCAATAAGGTCCCCCCTGAGACTTCCCTTCTCCAGACTAAGCTCCCCAGGTCCCTCATCACACTTGTGCTCCAGGCCCTTCACCAGCTCCATTGCCCTTGTCTGGACCCGCTTCAGCACCTCAGTGTCTCTCCAGTACTGAGGGGCCCAGAACTGGACACAGGATTTGAGGTGCAGCCTCATCAGTGCCCAGTGCAGGGGGATTATCCAGACCTATAAAGCCTCCTGGAACTATAGAAACATACCCACAGCGACTGTTTCTCCCTGCTGCACTCTGCCCCCAGCACACAGCAGGAAGGAGAATGTGGTCAGATTCACCCCTTCCCAAGGTTGTCCCTGCTGCCCTTAGGCTGCCCAGTGAATATGCCTTACTTCTGTGTTTTGAAGCTCTTCACCTAGAAGAAGTAACTCTGTGGCAGGTACTGTACTTAAACCCAGGCCTTTCCTGTAGGTGAAGTTCCTCTGTTGTGGGTTATACAAATAACTCTTTACGTGGGTATGTGTGCAAGTACGCTCTGACCCTTCGCAGACAGCAGATGAGTGCCGAAAATCCTTGAAGATGCAAGGCTTGGCAGAGTCTCCTGGCTGAAGAATTCAGTCCTCTCCTGTGCCAAGTTGTCGTCTCTTGATTTGGGCAATGTTTTCCTGATTAAAATGTCCACTAAGTGGATTCGTATTGGTTAGTGTGTGATTTGGTGAGGGATGAATTGATGATCCTATGAAGGTTGGAGCAGCTCTGCTCTGGAGCCAGGCTGAGAGAGCTGGGCTGGTTCATCCTGGAGAAGCCTCCCTATGGGGAGACCTTAGAGAATCTCCCAGTACCTAAAGGGGCTACAAGAAACCTGGAGAGGGGCTTTGGATGAGGGCCTGTAGGGACAGGACAAGGGGGAATGGCTTTAACTTGACAGAGAAGAGGCTGAGATGAGCTCTTATGCAAAAGTTCTTCCCTGTGAAGGTGGTAAGGCGCTGACACAGGTTGCCCAGAGAAGCTGTGGCTGCCCCATCCCTGGCAGTGTTCAAGGCCAGGTTGGACAGGGCTTGGAGCAACTTGATCTAGTGAAAGGTGTCCCTGCCTGTGGCAGGAGGTTGGAACTGGATGAGCTTTAAGGTCCCTTCCAACCGAAACGAGTCTGTGGTTCTATATGATCAGTTGTGTGGTGTAGGGTCTCCAAAGTCCTGGTCTGTTACTGGCAGGTGAGAGGGAGCATCATTCCTGTGCTCTGTGGTGCCACTGCTGCTGTTGGTCCTGGCTGAGCTAGCACAGCACACATGCTTGCAGTGCTGGGTTGCCATGCAGTAGTAGAAACAGGCATATTGGTGCAGTCTGGCATGTCCCTGTCCTGGGTTCAGCAGTAGCAGTCATTTTTCTCCTTCTTAGTAGCTGGTGCAGTGCTGTGTTTTTGACTTTCAGCCTGGGAACAGCACTGATAACACCAGTGTTTTTAGTTGGTGCTAAGTAATGTTTACTCTGACCAAGGACTTTCTGAGTCTCATGCTCTGCCAGGGAGGAGGGGAAGCCAGGAGGAAGCAGAGACAGGACACCTGACACAAACTAACCAAAGGGGTATTCCATACCACAGCATGTCATACCACTGCTCGGGTTGGGCTGGATATCAGTCGTCGGGTGGGGAGCGGTTTTATTCTCTTCCCTTGTTATTTCCCTTATCATTATTATTGGTGGCAGCAGTAGTGGTTTGTGTTATACCTTAGTTACTGGACTGTTCTTATCTCAACCCGTGGGAGTTGCATTCTTTCGATTCTCCTCCCTATCCCTCTGGGATCAGGGGGAGGAAGGGGGGGGGGGAGTGAGTGAGCGAGCGGCTGCGTGGTTCTGGGTTGCCGGCTAGGTTTAAACCATGACAGTTCTTTGTGGTGCCCAACGTGGGGCCCGAAGGGTTGAGATAACGACAGATCTGACCAGAGTCTGTCTAACTGTATTTGTGATAAGCATTCATTGTTTTGGATTAATAGTCACTCATCACAATGCTGATTTATGGGCTCTCTAAGTTGTTGCTCTTGATCTTGGAGTTTCAGCATGTCGTACCTTACTTACAGCTGGTATTTGCTGTGGTAGTGTTTATCGTCTAGGGGCCTTGGGCTAAGGTTCTTGTTTCATTGTGCTTTATGGTAATGGCTTGTAATACAATAGACTCATTGATCACGAAACTGATCTGGCTTGTGTTCCCAGTGGGGTCACCACCTCTATACTTTGGGAGATATATAATAGAAGTGCTTAGCAATTACACATCTTTTTTCCCCTCCTCGGGTGGTCAAACTGTGAAAGAGACATTCCCTTACCCTCCCAGCCCCCCCCCCCCCCCCCCCCCCCCCCCCCCCCCCCCCCCCCCCCCCCCCTCCCTTCCCTTCCCTTCCCTTCCCTTCCCTTCCCTTCCCTTCCCTTCCCTTCCCTTCCCTNCCAGACTATTTACAGCATCATTTGAGAGTTCTGAAGGTTTTGAATGGCCTTTGGGTACCCTTGAGACCTGCCTGCTGATTGTGATGGGGATCACCATGTTGGCACGCATAGAGAGTGTGTTTTACCCACGACCATTTCGTCTGATCTCAAAAGTTAAGGAGAGTTGGGTTTGGGCCTTGTCTAGGGTTAGATGACGATATAGGAGGACCAAGAGATTTTCCCCGAGGCTGGACAGTCATGAGTGGCAGGGTGTGTGGGATAGTATGGGCAAGTATCTAGGCCAGTGGGCCCCTCCAGTGCTTTGGAATTTCACCACTGAACAAGTGCAAAATCCAGAAAAATTAGTAAAACAGTTAAATGAGGTGTGTTGTCATCCTGGACATACCAGAGAGGGACAAATCATGGCAACGTGCTGGGGCTTGGCCTATGCTTACAGAGCCCTGTTCCACACTGTTCAGCACCTTCAAAGGGAAAAAAATGTCTCTGGATCTGATGGCAAAGCAACAGACAACACAGCTACTCTAACTCCAAATACAGCAGCTTCTCCAAATACAAATACAGCAGCTACACCAACCCTAGTGACAAGTACAGCAGCTGCTCAAACTCCGATGGCAACAGACAGTGCAGCTACTCCAGCTCCAAGCACAGCAGCTACACCAACCCCAGCAACAAGTACAGCAGCTACCCAAACCCCGACAACAGATACTGCAGCCACTCCAACCACAGTGATAATCACTGCAGCTAAACCAGAGGACCAATTCGTGCCAATATCAGTTGCCCCTGTACGCAAGGGGAAAAGCAAACAAGAGGCAAGAAAGATGAAGCAGCAAGATGATGAAACAATGCACTTACTACCCGGAACAGCATCTGGTCAGGAGTCATTATCACATGAATCAGAGGAAGAAGAAGAAGAAGAGGTGACTTCTCGACCCTGGACCTCAACCAACCTACGGAATATGCAAAAAGATTTTACCCATCAACCAGGGGAGCACATCATCACCCGGTTGCTCCGATGCTGGGACAATGAAGCTGATGGTCACGAACTAGAAGGTAGGAAAGCTAAGCAGCTGGGATCACTTGCTAGGGAAGGGGGAATTGACAAAGCAATTGCAAGACAGAAATGGTCCCTCAGCCTTTGGAGGTGGATCTTGGCAGCTGTGAAAGAAAGGTTTCCATACAAGGACGATGTTATGAGATGTTCGGCCAAGTGGACTACTCTAGAAAAAGGCATCCAGTCTCTGAGGGAATCAGCCACTGCAGAGATGATCTATCGCAAGCTGGATGCCAGGAAAGGACCCATAGATCCAAATGAAGTCGAATGTACCCGATCCATGTAGCAGAAATTTACATGGAATGCACCATCATCATATGCCCACTCATTGGCAGCAATAACCTGGAAAGATATAGCACCACCAACAGTGGATGAAATGACTCATCAACTCCGAGATTACAAAGACAATGTCAACTGAGACTCCCTGATTGCCATCCATAAGCTGATCCATAGACTGGAGAGCCGAGGTGTGATCAGTAGGACCCACTCACCCTTTAATATCCCCATATGGCCAGTGCAAAAGCCTAACGGAAAGTGGAGACTAACAGTAGACTATCATGGCCTGAACAACGTGACACCACCCTTGAGTGCTGCTGTACCGGACATGCTAGAACTTCAGTATGAACTGGAGTCAAAGGCAGCCAAGTGGGATGCCACGATTGATATTGCCAGTGCATTTTTCTCAATCCCTCTGGCAGCAGAGTGCAGGCCACAGTTTGCTTTTACTTGGAGGGGAGTCCAGTACACTTGGAACCGACTGCCCATGGGGTGGGTGGAAACACAGCCGTACCATCTGCCATGGACTGATCCAGACTGCACTGGAACAGGGGCAAGCTCCAGAACACCTGCCATACATTAATGCCATTATTGTGTGGGGTGATACAGAGGAAGAAGCCTTTGAGAAAGGGAGGAAAATAATCCAAACCCTGCAGAAAGCCGGTTTTGTCATAGAACACAGTAAAGTCAAGGGACCTGCACAGGAGATTCAATTTTTGGGAATAAAATGGCAAGATGGACGTCACCAGATCCCCACAGATGTGATCAACAAGATAACAGCAACATCTCCACCGACGAGAAAGAAACACAAGCTTTCTTGGGTGTTGTGGGGTTCTGGAGAATGCCCATCCTGAATTACAGTTTGATTGTCATCCCTCTCTATCATGTGACCCAGAAGAAGAATGATTTTAAATGGGGCCCTGAGAAACAACAAGTGTTTGAGCAAATTAAATGGGAAATAGTTCATGCAGTAGCCCTTGGACCAGTCCGGACCGGGCCAGATGTTAAAAATGTTCTGTACACCGCAGCCGGGGAGAATGGTCCTACCTGGAACCTCTGGCAGAAAGCTCCAGGGGAGACTGGAGGTCGACCCCTCGGCTTTTGGAGTCGGGGATACAGAGGATGTGAGGCCAGCTATACCCCGACTGAAAAAGAGATACTGTCAGCCTATGAAGGTGTTTGAGCTGCTTCAGAAGTGACTGGCACTGAAGCACAGCTCCTCCTAGCACCCCGGTTGCTCGTACTTGGCTGGGTGTTCAAAAGCAGGGTCTCCTCTACACATCATGCAACCGATGCTTTTTGGTGTAAGTGGACAGCACTAATTGCACAATGAGCACCGAATAGGAAATCCCAGTTGTCCAGGAATTCTGGAAGTCATCATGGACTGGCCAGAGGGCAAAGATTTTGGAATGTCACCAGAGGAGGAGGAGGTGATGCGTGCTGAAGAGGCCCCACCATATAATGAACTCTCAGAAAGCGAAAAGCAATATGCCTTGTTTACTGATGGGTCCTGCCATATTGTGGGAAGGCATTGGAGATGAAAGGCAGCTGTATGGAGTCCCCTATGACAAGTTGCAGAAGCTGCTGAAGGAGAGGGTGAATCGAGTCAGTTTGCTGAGGTGAAAGCCATCCAGCTGGCCTTGGACGTTGCTGAATGAGGAAAGTGGCCAGTACTTTATCTCACTACTGACTCATGGATGGTGGCAAATGCCCTGTGGGTATGGTTGCAGCAATGGACCCAGAGCAACTGGCAACGCAGAGGGAAACCCATGTGGGCTGCTGCACTGTGGCAAGATATCGCTGCCCGGGTGCAGAACCTGGTGGTGAAGGTACGCCACGTAGATGCTCATGTATCCAAGAGTCACTGAGGAACGTCCGAACAACCAAGAGGTGGATCAAGCTGCTGAGATTGAAGTGKCTCAGATGGACTTTGATTGGGAACATAAGGGTGAATTTTTTTTGTCCCGGTGGGCCCATGACACTTCAGGCCATCAGGGCAGAGATGCAACATAGAGATGGGCTCGTGATCGAGGGGTGGACTTAACAATGGACACAATTGCCCCGGTTATTCATGACTGTGAAACACGTGCTGTAATTAAGCATGCTAAACGGTTAAAGCCTCTTTGGTATGGAGGACGATGGCTGAAGTACAAATATAGGGAGGTCTGGCAGATTGACTATATCGCACTCTCACCGACCCGCCAAGGCAAGCGCCATATGCTTACCATGGTGGAAGCAACCACCGGATGGCTGGAAACATATGCTGTGACCCATGCCCCTTCCTGGAACACTATCCTGGGCCTTGAAAAACAAATCTTGTGGCGACACGGCACCCCAGAGAGAATTGAGTCAGACAATGGGACTCATTTCCAGAACAAATGTATAGACACTTGGGCCAAAGAACATGGCATTGAGTGGGTATATCACATCCCCTACCATGCACCAGCCTCTGGGAAAATCGAACGGTACAGTGGGCTGTTAAAAACTGCGCTGAGAGCAATGGGTGGTGGGAGTTTCAATCATTGGGATACGCATTTACCAAAAGCCACCTGGTTAGTCAACACCAGCGGATCTGCCAACAGGGCTGACCCAGCCCAGTCAGAACTTTTGCATACTGTCAAAGGGGATAAAGTTCCTGTGGTGCACATAAAGAATTTGCTGGGGAAGACAGTCTGGGTTGTTCCTGCTTCAGGTAAAGGCAAACCCACTCATGGGATTGCTTTTGCTCAGGGACCCGGATATACTTGGTGGGTAATGCAGGAAGATGGGGAAGTCCGATGTGTACCTCAAGGGGATTTGATTTTAGGGGAAAACAGGCAATGAACTCAATTGTATGCTGTTGCCTGCTGTGTGGCACTTCTATAGCCCACCAGCTAGATGTCTTCCGGTCCCCAGCGACTGGCCCTGACTTCCCTCTGACCATCATCCCAACAAAGAATGACCTTTGATGAAACCAGATGAGTTCTGTGGTGTCATCAGCAGGCAACAATCCAACACTGCACATAGCCTCTCCTGCTCTGAAAGTCTCTTGCAAGAGATGGAGCCCCGCATCATGGACTGTATGAGCTCAGCAGAATTATAAGGATTGGTCCATGCACTAAGGAATTGTCTCTCTCTCTCTTTGTGTGTATGCGTCTGTATATATATGAGACAAGAGTGATGGTATACTGAAAAATGTAGGCACTGAGCATGACGTGTATGGTATGGAATAAGGGGTGGATACTGTCCTGGGTTCAGCAGTAGCAGTCATTTTTCTCCTTCTTAGTAGCTGGTGCAGTGCTGAGCATGACGTGTATGGTATGGAATAAGGGGTGGATACTGTCCTGGGTTCAGCAGTAGCAGTCATTTTTCTCCTTCTTAGTAGCTGGTGCAGTGCTGTGTTTTTGACTTTCAGCCTGAGAACAGCGCTGATAACACCGATGTTTTTATTTGTTGCTCAGTAATGTTTACTCTGACCAAGGACTTTCTGAGTCTCATGCTCTGCCAGGGAGGAGGGGAAGCCAGGAGGAAGCAGAGACAGGACACCTGACCCAAACTAACCCAAGGGGTATTCCATACCACAGCACGTCATGCCCAGTATATGAAGTGGGGGGAGTTACCCGGAAGGGCTAGATCACTGCTCAGGTCTGGCTGGGTATCGGTCGGCAGGTGGTAAGTGGTTGTCTTTTCTTCCCTTGTTATTTCCCTGGTCATTATTATTATTGGTGGTAGCAGCGGTGGTTTGTGTTATACCTTAGTTACTGGACTGTTCTTATCTCAACCCGTGGGAGTTACATTCTTTCTATTCTCCTCCCCATCCCTCTGGGAGCAGGGGGAGGAAGAGGGGAGTGAGCGACCGGCTGCATTGTTCTGGATTTCTGGCTGGGTTTAAACCACAGCAGTCCCTAAGCTTAAAGGGAGGAATGTATGAGCAAGGCAGGAATTCCCAGGGCTGCTCCTAAGCTCCTGCCCTGCAGCCATGCTTATGCTCCTTCTGCCTCCTGTCTTTCAAACAGTGGAATCTGCCTCTTGAAAGATACTGATGTTCCATCAACCCCATCATATCCAATTTAGAAAATACCTTTTGAGTGTTGAATTTGCTCTATTGTCAGTTATGCAGGCTGATCTCTGCTTTCCTCTTCCCATCCTCATCTCTTCTAGCCTGAAGGAGCACTGAATTTTCAGGCTGCCAAACTAGTATCTTCTGCCACTGTTTTGGTGCTGTGGGATGGTGATTTGTGGATCCACCGTGAGCGGGATGGCTGGAATTTGGTTTGTGTTTATTGGGGAGGTTGTGAGGTAAGAAAAGGGATGAAGGGTCAGCAGCTTCTTCTTATGGTCATAATGATATTAGGAACATGGCTTTGTAATTTGAGGTGCTGGACCGAGAGAGGAATGAGATGGTGAGCAGAGTACTTGGCCAGGAATCAATCTGATTGACAGGAAGGAGTGAAACATGACTGAGACTTTGGAGCTAAGCGTCTAACCTTTTTGCAGGCTGCGGATACCTTGGCTGTGCAACAGAAGCGACGGATCTACGATATCACAAATGTCCTGGAAGGCATCGGGTTGATTGAAAAGAAATCCAAGAACAGTATCCAGTGGAAGCGAGTGACAAGAGAAGCTCTGAATAGTTCACAGGTTCCTTCTAGGCCAGGTCTGAGTGACACTGAGGTTAAAATGCCCTGCTCAGAGTGAAGTTCCTCAGTGGTCCATGCATGTTGGTACTTCCCCCTAGCTGGGCTTTGCTGATGGTAGTAATGAGGAAAGCTGAAGAACTTACGGCACGTCTCTTACAGCGGGGCTGTTATTTTGACACAAACTAAGTATTTGCAGCACTTTGGGCTAGAAAAGATGCCTGTCATGGGACTGGAGATAGGGGAGAGCCCTGTCAGTCTGCAGGAGTTGTGAATGCTCCATCGCTGGCAGTGTTCAAGGCCAGGTTGGACAGAGCCTTGGGTGGTGGCATGGTTTAGTGGGATGTGTCCCTGCCCACGGCAGGGGGGTTGGAACTAGATGATCTTAAGGTCCTTTCCAACCCTAACTATTCTATGAAACTATAAGATGTGCCGAAGATGTACTGTTGCAGTGCTGGGAGGTGGGGATCTAGAGCAGGTACTGATGAGGCTTTCTGGGTGATCTGGCCTTTGGCATGTAATAGGGGTGGCAGTAAGGGAGGTGGCAGCCTCTCTGAGAGGTTGGGGCTGGTCTGGGTGCCTGCAGGGCCTGATGCATGTTCCTTCTTTTTACCTTGCACAGAGGGGTGGGTTCTGGCTGCAACACATGTGAAATAGCTCACAAACTGATCGAGCTGAAGGCAGACATAGAGGACCTGGAGCAGTGGGAGCAGGAGCTGGAGCAGCAGCAGATGTGGGTTCAGCAGAGCATCAAAAACATTGCAGAAGACATGCAGAACAGTCGATATCCTTTGTGTGAACTGATTACTCTGTCTCCACATTCACTTGTGGGTCTGGGAAGCAGAGACCCAAGTGCTGGGTTGATGCCACCCTGCTCAGGGCAGAGGAGTGGTGGTGACCTGTTGCTGCCAGAGGATCTGCACTGAAAGGGTCAAGAGGCAGTGCCTGGCTTTGGAATTGGGGTAACTGTCTAGCCTGGGAACCAGCTTTCTCTGTGGTGCATGGCTCCTTGATTGGCTTTTTGAAGTAAAAATGTAATATTTACCATGATGAGAAAAGTGCTTCTCTCTGACTCCCAGGTGCCACTTCTCTGAGTGCAGAGCTGCTCCGGTGGTTTGCGTCTCTTAGGATGTCAGTGATGACAAGCATGTAGCTTGCAGACCTCACCTGCAGACCCCTTCAGAGCATGGCACAGGGAGCTTTCTGGGAATGGCGTTTCTTGTGCTCAGGAAGGAAGAGTTCTCTGTCTGCACAGGAAGCTGCAATCTTTCTCCTTAACCTCGGAAACATTAGCGTATGTGACACATGAAGATATCTGCAAGTGCTTCACAGGTGAGGAGATGGCATTCCATTGTAAAGATGCAATGCTGTAGTCCTGACAGTCTGTCCCAGATGCTCTCCTCTCTTCAGGGAAGAGGAGACAGTGGACCATGGGCTGCCCAACAGCATCAGGTTAAATGTAGTGTGAGCTCTGATGCCATCCTGGGTTTGTGTAGCACTGAGTTGTAGCTTTCTTGTCACCATCAGAGCGGGCAGGTGGTTTCTGTTACAGGAACATAGCTGCTAATCCTAAGGAAGTCTTTTTGCTGGGTGTCACTATGTGTGTGTGTGTGTGTGTGTGTTAAGTTAGAAGCCCTTGATTGTAAGGGACAATATCCTAATAAAAGGAAGCAAGATTTATTGCATTGTAGAAATCTGGGTGTAAGCAGGAAGACAGTAAAAAGTGGTCCCTCAGCTGCATCATGCCCTCTACCAACAGGAATGCAAGAGGGAGGTAGTGAAGAGCAGGATGGAAGGGAATACACTGCTTGCTGTGATCTCACTCCTCCCTTGTGTACTGCCTTCCTAAAGCTGTGAGGTGCCTGTATAAAAAGCTGTATGTGTCTCTGTGGGGCAGAAGTGAAGAAAACCCACAGGAGTGTCTCTTTCTTTGCCATTGCCAATTCTAATGATAGCTGTAGGACCCAAACCAAATTAAATAATTCCCTGGTGGCCACTGTGCAGCTTGGTAGCCTGCAGGACAACTGTTCTTGCTGTAGCAGTGTGGAGTCACAGCTCCTATCTGTTTTGGTGGGCATCTCCCCTCTCCTGACCACAGGCAGCCTGCATCTGTTTGCATGAAGCAGAGATTGAAGCTGCTTATCCTGATCTCCCCCAGCCACGTGTAATCTCAGCCTTGTCTGACTCTCCTCATCTCTTCCAAACACTCTTCTCACCCTGCACTTCATCAGCTCTTCTATTTTTCATCTTTGCCTTTGTGTGCTTTCCTTGTTCACCACCAGGCTTTATACCAGGCTGTAGGTGTCCCTGCCCATGGCAGGCAGGATGGAACTAGATGATCTTAAGGTCCTTTCCAACCCTAACTATTCTATGATTCTATTCTATACTGCTCAAGTTCCTGCTGGTAATTTATGCAACCACCCCCTTTGCTTTACTGTTTCTTCTGACTGAAGCTAGCACTTTGGGGGGCAGGGACTATGTTTTCAGTTTGACAGTGCTTGGAGCCAGATAACTCTTCCAGACTGTTCTGAGTTTACTGGAGACCAGCAACTTGTTGCTTGGTTGATTGAGTGTTTTGCATTTTATTGCACCTGGTTTTTGTAAAGCGGTATGTCTGAAGTCAGACCTCACCAAAACGCACAGAGATTAGAGGGCAGATCTGAATTCCTTTCAGAAGAGAGACTTGATCTGTGTTTTTCCATTGTCTGTTCAGTTTTCCTGTAGGAATATGCCTTACATGACCTTTGTTTCTTGTCCTGAGCATGGGCTTTGCAGAGGTTCCTTGTTCAACTGCTTGTGTTGCTGAACTGTGGTACAGGCTGAATTTCAGCTCCTGTTTTTTCTAATTGACAGTTATTGAACTCACTCTCTCAAAGTGAGTTAGGGCTTGAAGATTTCCATGCTTGGACTCTGTAAAATATGAATTTGTTATTTGGATTAATTAAAAAAAAAAAAGAAAAAAAGAATACGTTTGGTTTTAGTGACTGGGAAACATAATTTTCCCATCTGTTGCTGTGATTGCAGAATCAAAGAGGAAGTGGAAACACCATTTTGTAAAAGTATTTGGGATGTAGCTATCAAAGGAGGTACAAACACAGCACCTGTGTTTGAAACTAGCAGGTCTTAAAGCTTGTGTCTTTGAGCTTTACTATGCATTTTTAATGTCTCTTAACAGCATTTTTCTTAAGTGCAGATTTGTTAAAGGAATCCCATCTTACTGACAAAAGTCCTGTGGTATTTTGAATCCCTGTCCTTTTTGCTGATCTGACCTTTGATTGCCTGCCTGAAATTAAAGGCTGTGCTCCTCTGCTCTCCACTCTCTTCCATTGCTCCAGGGATCTTCTGTATGAATTATCAAGTGAAGCTTAATGCAGACTACCAGTGAAGTGCCAATACTAACCACACTGAAGCTGAAACATTCAAAGCGATAGCTGCTAACTACTCAGTCTGAGTGTCTAGTTGCTGCAACCAGGGACCACAGGCTCCCTTTGCCTGTCTGCAGCTGGGGACCGCAGGCTTCCTATTGCCTGCGCGGTAGGCGAGGATGCAGGCTCTTTCTCTCTGCCTGCGGCAGGCTCTCTTCTGCCTGCTCTCTGTGGTGGGAGAATGAAGACAATCAATGTGATCGTTCAGCAGACTCAGTTTATTTCATCTGAGGGTTCCAGTTATATACTCTAGGCACACTTGTCAATATATATACCCAGCTATTTTTATCCACTGCCAATATATATACCCGGCTATTTATATCCACTAGTCGATACATGATTGGCTACATAATTGATATGTGCTTGGCTACAACTCAGAGATTACATTCACCCCCCACTCCCCTGTGCGGTTTTCTTCTTGGTTATGTTCCAGAGGGTTTCCAGCTTGCATCTGCGCTTCAAGGTTACAGTTATCAGTTCCTCCCTACATATTCTCCTCAGCAACTTTTCTGTGCCGGCTTGCTTGGATTTTGCACGTACGCACCCTTTAGTAACCTCTAAACGAGAGCTGCAAAGTCTGTGGTTCATTACTGCTGGGTCTCTTTCATCCACTGATCCATGGTCTCATCGTGTCCGTTTTCCAGCAGCCGAACTGTCGTGGTTTAAGTCCAGTCAGCCACGCAGCTCGTTCTCTCACTCACTTTCCCCTTTTTTCTTCCCCCCGCTCCCGGAGGGATGGGAAGGAGAATCGAAAAGAATGCAACTCCCACAGGTTGAGATAAGAGCAGTTTAGTAACTAAAGTATAACACAAATCACTACTGCTACCACCAATAATAATAATGACAAGAGAAATACAAGGAAAGAATACAATTTCTCACCACCTAAAACCAAGCCCGACCAAGCAGTGCACCCCCACCCTTCCGGGTCTCTGCTCTCTGCTCTTCCATCCTGGGCATGACATGCTGTGGTATGGAATAACCTCTTTGGTCAGTTTGGGTCAGGTGTCCTGTCTCTGCTTCCTCCCGGCTCCCCTCCTCCCTGGCAGAGCATGAAACTCGGAAAGTCCTTGGCCAGACCAAAACATCACTAAGCAGTAACCGAAACACTGGTGTTATCAGCGCTGTTCCCAGGCCCAAAATCAAAACCACAGCACTGCACCAGCTACCAAGGAGGAGAAAAATGACTGCTGCTGCTGAACCCATGACACATTCCCCAACATCTAGTGATCACAGCACTAGTACTTCTCTGTTCACATTTCTCTAAACCTGGATATGGCCTGGAAGCTGCTCGCCTGTGATTGTGTTATTGAGGAAACAGGTCTTAAGGAGCTGCAGAACATGAAAAGGAAAGATGCTGTCAGCCTGGCTCCCAGCCCTGCATTTGCTGGATTCTGTGCAGGGTCCAATACAACTAGCAACAGGCAGCTCTCTTGCCAGTAGAGACTGGGGAGTGTTGGTTTGGGGTTCTGGTTCACCAGCATGAGGTTGCTGTGCTGTTGGCAGCCTGGCTCCTCAGCCTAGTTCAACACCATCTCTCTGCTGGCTCTTGTTTCTAATTCACATCTAAAAGCTTGTGACAGTAGGATGAAAGATCCTTCCTCTAATATTCAGATGTTCTCAAGAGTGAATTTAAGCCAGCCCTTCTGTGGAAAAGTTAGTCCTGTTAAGGATGCCACTAAACCACTGGGATTGCTTTAAGAGAAAATTTGCACGTTCTTTGAGCCCTGGGCAGTTGGGCAGGTTGGGAGCTGTGTGATATGCTTAGCAGGTCACATGGGTGTAAATGACAATCCTCTGGAGATTGGGGGCTTTGAGGAGGGGCTCATTGTCAGTGCTTAATTATCATCAGTCTGTTTCCACAGGAGACACCCTTCTTGAGATTCAAGCCCCATCAGGCACACATTTGGAGGTTCCCATCCCTGAGGTGAGTGAGAAATGCATGGGCAGAGTGCAGGAGTGTTCTTGCATGCGTGTCAGGGGTTGTTGCTGGATTGGACAGGCTGGGAGTCAGAAGTCAGGGGGGTTGATGGAATTGGAGGAACTGACAACCCAAGGAAGGCTCCAAATACTAAATAATTTCCAGGAAACTGTTGTGTGGAAGTATGGGAGTACTTGCAGGAGCAGTAGGGGAGAGTATAGTCCTGAGAGTCAGGGGAGTTGTGTTGAACAGTGCTGAACTGTCTGGAAAGCATGTCTTAGAATCATAGACTGGTTTGGGTTGGAAGGGGCCTTAAGGCTCATCCAGTTCCAACCCCCTGCCACAGGCAGGAACACCTTCCACTAGAGCAGGTTGTTCCAAGCCCTGGCCAGCCTGGCCTTGAACACTGCCAGGGATGGGTGTCATGGTTTAAGCCCAGCCAGCAACCCAGAACCATGCAGCCTCTCGCTCACTCCCCCCCCTTCCTCCCCCCGCTCCCAGAGGGATAGGGAGGAGAATCGAAAGAATGTGACTTCCACGGGCTGAGATAAGCACAGTCCAGTAACTAAGGTCTAACACAAAACCACTACTGCTACCACCAATAATAATAATAATGGTAAGGGAAATAACAAGGGAAGAGAATACAACCGCTCACCACCCACTGACCGATACCCAGCCCAACCCGAGCGGTGATCTAGCCTTTCGGGGTAACTGCCCCCAGTTTCTATACTGGGCAAGACGTGCTGTGGTATGGAATACCCCTTTGGTTAGTTTGGGTCAGGTGTCCTGTCTCTGCTTCCTCCTGGCTTCCCCTCCTGCCTGGCAGAGCATGAGACTCAGAAAGTCCTTGGTCAGAATAAGCATTACTTAGCAGCAACTAAAAACATTGGTGTTATCAGCGCTGTTCCCAGGCTGAAAGTCAAAAACACAGCACTGCACCAGCTACTAAGACTGAGAAAAATGACTGCTACTGCTGAACCCAGGGCAATGGGGCAGCCACAGCTTCTCTGGGCAACCTGTGTCACCACCTCACCACCCTCACACCCCTAACACCCTCGCTTCTGCCTAAGAGCTCATCTCAGCCTCCCCTCTGTCAAGTTAAAGCCATTCCCCCTTGTCCTGTCCCTACAGGCCCTTGTAAAAAGCCCCTCTCCAGATGTCTTGCCTCTGCAAAATTCATGTTCTGTTTGGAAGGGGCATTTCATATATGGTTGTTTTGCTTTTGACTTTTCTCAGGGCCTAAACGGTCAGAAGAAATACCAGATCCATCTGAAGAGCACAAATGGTCCCATTGATGTTCTCTTAGTAAACAAAGATACTTGGAGCTCTCCTCCTGTTGTACTACCTGTCCCTCCCCCTGAAGACCTCATTCAGTGCAAGGCATTTGCACCCTCAAAACCACTGATCCCACCACTCACTCACTTCCAGGAGGCATCTGTTCCCAGCAGCACCCAGCCCTCAACACCAACACCTACCAGCACTAAGGAGCACAGCCTTCCTGCACAGAATCCCACAAGCACAGGTGAGAGGGAGGCTACAAGAGGCAAAAACAGGATGGGGGCTAAGAAAAGCACATTCCTCAGCCTGGCTGGGGCTGGGACTGATGGTCGTGATGTCACCGACATTTGGGAGAATGAAACTCCTTAACACCAATGTAGCATTAAGAAGAAGGCACTTCTTTATTGCAGCGCTGGGTGCTAGGTGGAATTTCCACAAATCAGTCACACCCAATGCTGATTTCATCCTTACATTTATACACAAAAATTACAAGATAGTACACTCCCAGTTACAATGATTGGTTAGTGATTTACGTACAGTTATAATATCTGCAGTGTCATTCTCTTCTGCTACTACGCTTGCGTGGGGGAAGGGTCTTCCCTTGGGCGAGGGTCTTCTTGATCTGTGGGTGTGCTTTTTAGTATTATAATGAAGGCAGTTTACTTCAGGTCACCCTAAAAGTAAGTTTTGTTGCCAAGTTGGCCGGCTAGATTTCTGCCTTGCCAGGTTGTCAAATAACTCATCCTATATGCGATAGACCCTAGGTGCTTTGGTTATGGTCTAGAGAGTAAGGACTAAGCCTAGCAAGTCACAGAGAACAGGGACTTCAAGCAACACAGCATCTAATTTCTAAGCTAACACAGCAACCCGTGCTAACATAGAGGTGTCTTGGTTTAAGCCACGACACCTTGGTTTAAGAAGCTAACTTCTTAAACCAAGATGTTCTTATAGATAACTGCTTCATAATCAAACACAAAATATAGAAAGATTCAGTAAAACTTAAGATAATCTGCAACAGTGCAGTACTGTCAGCTCCTGGCAAAAGGGGCACCTCTGCCTGCTGCAGTGAGTCTCTTCTGTCTTCATTAGTGGGACTGGCTGTGGTAATAGAAGTAAGACACTTTGCTTCAGGGTGTGTTACCAGCCTGAAGGAGCAGTTGTGGGGGAGAGACTGATCATGCAGATTGGCAGAAGTTTGTAATAGAGTCTTTTTGAGTCTCAAGTTCAGCTTTCATTTTGAAAAAATGCTGTCAAAAATACTAGATTAGGTTGGTTGTGGATTTGTTCACCTAAATTTTGAAAGCTTCCAGCAGTGGAGATCCCCAGTTTCCTTGGTGAGCTCTTCCAGGGCTGCAGAATGCTTTGAGCTGCATCTTGTCCCTATTGTGCATGTTAATGTTGTTTGACACCACTGAGAAGTTCTTAATTTTTGTACCTGCCTTTCTGGTCTCTGCAAGATTCTGTTACATTGCCCTTAGACTTCTCTTTGCCTGACTAAAGAAGCCCAGCTCCCACCCTCCTTGTAGGCCATGTGCCCTATACCTCTAGCCAACTTGGTAGCCCTCAGCTGGATCTTCTCCACATATTTCTTGAACTGGAGCATGGCCAAAGTTGGACGCACTATTGCAAGTGCAGCCTCAGCCCCGAGCAGGATAGTAACTTCCCTCAGTGTGCTGGCCACGTTTCTTCTGGTGTAGCTTACTAATTGGCTTGTGTTAATTGCTGTGAGAGCATGTTTTTGGCTTATGTGCAGTCTGGCACCACCACGACTGCTCTCCACTTGAACTGCAGCAGGACCTGGGAGGTTTTGCTGGGTGAAAGCAGGAAGCCTCCTGTGCAGTTTGACCAGCATTGCAATGAGGGTTGAGTCTGTGGTACAGCTTGCTTTGGGCTGGTGGGAGATGACTTTCCTGCGTGTCTGTGGCTCTTCCCAGAATGCAGTGTCTCAGCAGCAGAATCCAAGAGCAGCGATGACTTCGATCCCATCGGGAATGCCTCCATGTCGGCAGGCCAGCCGGCCGGGTTGGATACCCAGCTGCAACAGTCCTCTGCCTCGCTGGACAGCAGCTCCGTCCTACCCAGCTCCTCCACCTACTTTGAGCCCATCAAGCCTGACCCCACAGAGAGTGAGTATGCACCCTTGTTTAATGTGTTGCTCCAAAAGCATCCTGCTTGGATTAAGGGAAGGGCTGCTGGGCCTGGAGGAAGGAGCTGGACTCCATTCTGCCTTTGCTGTCAGCCACCCTCTGCAAGGTATGAGTAGGCATTTCTTTGTGAGGGTGCTGGGGAACCTGGAGAGAAGGTGACTGTGTCTGGTGTCCTGCCACTTTCTGTGACCATAGAATTCCAGGCTGGTTTGGGTTGGAAGAGACCTTAAAGCTCATCCAGTTCCAACCCCTTGCCACAGGCAGGGATACCTTCCGATAAAGCAGGTTGCTTCAAGCTGCGCCCAACCTGGCCTTGAGCACTGCCAGGGATGGGGCAGCCACAGCTTCTCTGGGCACCCTGTGCCAGCGCCTCACCACCCTCACAGGAAAGAGCTTCTGCCTAAGATCTCCCCTCTGTCAGGTTAAATCCATTCCCCCTTGTCCTGTCCCTACCGGCCCTTGTCCAAAAGCCCCTCTCTAGGTTTCTTATATCCCCTTTAGGCATTGGGAGCTGCTCTAAGGTCTCCCCTTAAGGAGCCTTCTTTTCTCCAGGCTGTCAGTACTAGAAAATCTGCAAGGGAAACTCGCATGATATACATCTCTGCTGCTATGTGTTAGTATTTTTCCCTTTCAGTCCTTTCTGTAGCACAAGGTCCAATTTTTGCAACTGCATGAAGCTATAGAACTTGCAGCCATCATTGAGAGCGCCTTTGTAACTCTTGGGGGAGTTTTCAGTAGTAGAAGAGCTCTTGTCTGTTTTCCTCCTTTACTCAGGAATACTTCCTCTGTCTTTAGTGATCTTGTGGTCTTAATGATCTCGCAGTGTAGATTTGGGGAGCTCCTTGGTGTGCTTGGTGAGTTGAAATGGGCTTTAAAAAAGGAACATTAGAGCTTTATGGCAGGAAATGGCAGGCTTGCCCAAGAGAGAGAAAAGCATCCTCTAGGTAAGATACACTGCTTTGATGTTTTGAAGCCTACCTTCACTGCAGAAACTCTCCAGGTTAGAGGGTTATGGTTGGAAGAGGAAATTTTACCAGTGCTTCTTTCACACTTCTGCTGCTAGTGTGTCTGAGAAGCGTGAACTGTCTTCATCTTGGAGTGTGTCTGAGAAGCGTGAACTGTCTTCATCTTGGAGTAATCTTAATTGTGGAATTAGGCCTTTGATGTGCATATAGTTTACCACATCCCAGCAGGCCTGTGCTGTCTTTCTAAAGGCATGTCCTCATCCTAAACAAGATAAATCAAGGGGGTGCACAGAAACTGACACCATAGAATCATAGAATAGTTAGAGCTGGAAAGGACCTTAAGATCATCTAGTTGCAACCCCATGTGAGGCTTATGTACAGGCAATTACTCTAGAGCTGCTGACTGTGATAATATGTTCATGTCCTGGGGCTCCTATAGGTTTATTTTAAAGTGGTCAAGCTTAAGTATTGTATTGCTTATCATTTCAGCAGAAATATGTGATACGGGGTGTGGGAGCAGAGCTCTGGATGCCATAGGATGATTTGAGTACATAAGGAGTACAGTAGGATAGTAGGTAATTATGCTTTAAAGCTTCAGATTATTCATGTAATGATGAAAACCATTTGGTTTGTTGTATTTGCAGTACTGGAACTTCCCAAAGAACTGTCAGAGATGTTTGATCCAACAAGAGATGAATGTTTGATCCAACATCGATGACAGCATCGTGTGGGGCGATACAGCAGAAGAAGTCTTTGAGAAAGGGAGGAAAATAACCCATATCTGTCTGAAGGCCTGTTTTGTCATAGAACAGAGTAAGGTCAAGGGACCTGCACAGGAGATTCAATTTTTGGGAATAAAATGGCAAGATGGACGTCACCAGATCCCCACAGATGTGATCAACAAGGTAACAGCAACGTCTGCACCGACGAGAAAGAAACACAAGCTTTCTTGGGTGTTGTGGGGTTCTGGAGAATGCACATCCTGAATTACGGTTTGATTGTAAGCCCTCTCTATCATGTGACCCGGAAGAAGAATGTTTTTAAATGGGGCCCTGAGCAACAACAAGTGTTTGAGCAAATTAAACGAGAGAGAATTCATGCAGTAGCCCTTGGACCAGTCCAGACTGGGCCAGATGTAAAAAATGTACTGTGTGCTGCAGCCGGGGAGAATGGTCCTACCTGGAACCTCTGGCAGAAAGCTCCAGGGGAGACTGGAGGTCGACCCCTCGTCTTTTGGAGTCAGGAATACAGAGGATGTGAGGCCAGCTATACCCCGACTGAAAAAGAGATACTGTCAGCCTATGAAGGTGTTTGAGCTGCTTCAGAAGTGATTGGCACTGAAGCACAGCTCCTCCTGGCACCTCGGTTGCTCGTGCTGGGCTGGGTGTTGAAAGGCAGGGTCTCTTCTACACATCATGCAACCGATGCTACATGGAGTAAGTAGGTTGCATTAATTACACAATGAGCTCGAATAGGAAATCCCAGTCTTCCAGGAATTCTAGATGTCATCATGGACTTGCTAGAGGGCAAGGATTTTGAAATGTCACCAGAGGAGGAGGAGGTGATGTGTGCTGAAGAGGCCCCACCTTATGATGAACTGTCAGAAAGTGAGAAGCAATATGCCTTTTTTACTGATAGGTCCTGCCATATTGTGGGAAGGCATTGGAGATGGAAGGCAGCTGTATGGAGTCCCCTATGACAAGTTGCAGAAGCTGCTGAAGGAGAGGGTGAATCGAGTCAGTTTGCCGAGGTGAAAGCCATCCAGCTAGCCTTGGACATTGCTGAACGAGAAAAGTGGCCGGTACTTTATCTCTATACTGACCCTGGGCAATAGTGTCCATTGTTAAGTCCACCCCTAGATTACCATCACATCTGTGTGTTGCATCTTTGCTTTGATGGCCTGAGGTGTCATGGGCCCACTGGGCTAAAAATAATTCACCCTTATGTTGCCAATTTAAGTCCACCTGAGCCACTTCAATCTTAGCATCTTTATGCACTTTTTGGTTGTTCTGGTGTTCCTCAGTGGCCCGACTCTTGGGTACATGGGCATCTGCATGGCATACCTTCACCACCAGGTTCTGCACCCTAGCAGCGATATCTTGCCAACAGTGCAGCAGCCCAGATGGGTTTACCTCTACTTTGCCAGTTGCTCTGCTTCCATTGCTTCAACCACCCCCACAGGGCACCAGCTACTAAGAAGGAGAAAAATAACTGTTACAGCTGAACCCAGGACATAAGATGATTTAGTTTCTTTTCAATCTCCCCCAAGCTCTCCTGAGGGAGAATGAAGGTTGAGACAGGTCTCCTCCCCATGTTACTTTTTCTGGGTCTGGAGCACCATGAGGAGTCAGAAGTCACAGGAGGGACATACCACCAGAGCACACAGCGAAGATGTGATGGGCCAGAGGGATGTACCGGAGAGATGGTCAGCCATAAAATGCTCCTGTTCTTGATGTCTCCATTGTTCTGTGATGAGAAAGGCAGAGGTGAGGCAGCAAGCACCACGGCCACTGCACTGGGGCAGGCAGAGCGTGTCTCACTGACTGTGATGTAGGTCTGCTGCCCAGCCACGTACTGCAGCATGTAGTACTTGGTGTTGGGCAGGCTCCACCTGTGGCAATGGGCACCCGGTCACCATGCCGTGTGGATAGCCATGTCCTTGGGTGGCAGTATGGCTACTGTCCTGCTTCTGCTCCCCACCCTGCAGTTCTGGGTCACTGCCACTGCCTCCCATTGGGCCCCGAGGTCCTGTTCTCAGCCCCGTTCCCGAGCAGACCTATCCCCCTCACCTGAGCCTGCCTCAGTGGGACCCACCTCCCAGGAGAGCACTCAGCCCAACTGCACGGCCAGCACTGCAACATGGGAGCCAAGGGGAGGACAGACCAGTGCAGGAACCTCTGGTGTTTTGTTTATTCACCTCAGAGAACACAAATATTACAGTCAATTTTCTTTTTCTGTCCTTGAAAAAAAAAAAAAAAGCAAAAGTATAGAAATAATCTTTATATATGAAAAGTTCATTGTACTTTTTTCCCTAGGTATTCTTTTTCCAAGGGTCGTCTTAACACAAATGCTTGGAAAGGAAGGCAAGGGCCAAGCCAAGAGCTTGAGCTACACCAAAGCCACTGAGCTTAGCTAACACACACAGGACCAGGGCATCCCAGCCAGCTTCCATGCCAAGGAAGGAAGGTTCAGGGACTGGCTGCATGCTGGAATTTCACTGCCTGGATTCTACACCACAGCTGCCTCACTGGCAGCAGTTGCCTGCTTCAAACTAGAGCGTCCCGTTGTTCCTCCTGGATTCTTCAGGCTTTTCCCAAAGAGGATGGGGCTGCAGAGAGGAACAGCTCTTCTGGAGGAGGTCCCACACAGACAGCCCAAGGATCCACCTCAGGGATGCAGGTCCCAGGCATATACTCTTGTCACCTCTGTGGGCTCCAAGAACTGAAGATTTGACATTCCTTACTGGTGGTGCTCCAGCTGGCTGTGGTTCACAGAAGTTAAACATCAGCTGGTTACGTGGATGGCTGCAAGCTCCCTCTCTTCAAGGGCCATGTTCCTGGCCTGGAGCTCTCTTCACAGTTTGCGGATGAGGAAAGGCAGGAAAGCTGCTACCATTATGTCAGCAGGAATATGTGCAAAACTGAAGACACTCAAATGTAGGATCTGACCAAAAGATAAGCTGAAACTTGCAAAATACAGCACAAATCCATCAGGGCATTTTACTCAACCTAAACTGTCCAGGGTCCAAGAATAGTACCACCCAATCACTGCAACGAACCCAACAGCAGACCTTCCATTACAAAGCAAGGAAGAATATCTTGAGGAAAAATGATGCAGAGAAAGCATCACGCTAGGTAAAGATCCTGCCACAGGATCAGGAACTGGGACTGTGGGTATGGACACTAGAGGAGGAAATCCAAATATACAGAAAGCCTGACCCTGAGCAGATGCTGAGAGAAAAAGTGTGTGTGGGGAAAGCGCTATTTTGACAACAACTACATAACTTGTCACAGCAAAGTACTACTGAATGGTTACTGCTTGGTCGCCTCTTAGACAGTTGAAGGCTCCAGTGAAATGGTTGGAGAAAACAGCTATTTGCAAATATGAGCAGGCTCTGGTGCACCTGGAGTACCTTACAGGCACCAGCTGGAGCAGTCTTATCCTTTCCAACATCTCTTCACTCAGGTAAAATCAAATAAAAATTAAAATGAACCATACTGGCACCTCTTCTTTAGCCCTGTAGGAACAGCCCAGCTGTGTACAAGGAGCTGGAACCCTGGGCTCACACCTCAGCAGACTGGGGAACGCAGAACCAATGTTCCTGCTGATGCATAAGCAGGGAAGGACTCAGCTCCTGGGTCCTCCCAGGAATGCTCAACTCCTGAGTCCCACTAGGAGGCATGGCTGGCTAAAAACCCCTGCTTTTTCTTGTAAAACATATTGGCTTGGTCTGGAGTCACTGGAAGAAATCAACACTTTGGTTGTGGAGATGAAAGGCACGGACTCTGTGGGATAATTAGGAAATGTGGGATAATTAGGAATAGTTAGGAATTAAATTTACATTTAAAATGCTTTGTCCACACATGAGGAAAAACAGACTTTCAGAACTTCTCGGGGCGAGATGCAGTCATACCTGGTATGCCAGGAATGTGCACTCCACAGCGGTTCCGTAACAACACAGGCAGAGGGTAGAGTGAGGTGGAGATCTCGCGGTTATGCTTTGTCCTAACTTCAGCAGAAAAATGGGAACTAGGTGGTACAAGGAACTGATAAGCTGCATACTTTCTACCCTGAGCCAGCGGCCTGTCTTTTGACAAAATACCGTCCTCAGTGTGAACTTTGCTTCATTATAATGTCATTATAATGCATTTACATGCTAAAATACACACCCATCTCCAATGCGACCCCCCCCCCCCCCTGAAATAAGACCACCCCTCTCTGAGCATGCGCTCTGAATTTTTGGTCTCATATACCTTTAAATCGAGGCGAGAGAAATTTGCACCAATGGTAATAAAGGTATGTATGACTAGAGTCACTCAAGCTCCACCTTGAAGGTAAAAATAATATAAAAT
>CABHOG010000170.1:63069-98626 GCA_902168055.1 Aratinga solstitialis
TTTGCCTTGTCATTATTATTATTGGTGGTAGCAGTAGTGGTCTTGTGTTATACTTTAGTTACTAAACTGTTCTTATCTCAACCTGTGGGAGTTGCATTCTTTTTGATTCTCCTTCCCATCCCTTTGGGAGCGGGGGGAAGAAAGAGGGGAAAGTGAGTGAGAGAACGGGCTGCGTGAGTTAGAGAGGCTTAAACCACGACAATTGATGACATTACCGTGTGGGGTGATAGAGAGGACGTAGTTTTTGAGAAAGGGAGGAAAATAATCCAAATCCTGCTGGAAGCTGGTTTTGCCATAAAACCGAGTTAGGTTAAGGGACCTGCACAGGAGATTCAATTTTTGGGAATAAAATGGCAAGATGGATGCCACCAGATCCCCGCAGATGTGATCAACAAGATAACAGCAATGTCTTCACCAACTAATCAAGAAATACAAGTTTCATAGGCCTGGGATTTAGGAGAATGCACATATCACAGTACAGCCTGATTGTAAGCCCTCTCTATCATGTGACCCGGAAGAAGAATGGTTTTAAATGGGGTCCTGAGCAACAACAAGCCTTTGAACAAATTAAATGAGATATAGTTCTTGCAGTAGCCCTTGGACCAGTCTGAACAGGGCAAGATGTGAAAAATGTGCATTACACCCACAGCCAGGGAGAATGGTCCTACCTGGAGCCTCTGGCAGAAAGCTCCAAGGGAGACTAGAGGTCCACCCCTCGGCTTTTGGAGTCAGGTATACAAAGGATCCGAGGCTGGCTATACTCCAATTGAAAAAGAGATATTGGCAGCCTAGACGTGGTTCGAGCTGCTTCTGAAGTTATTGGTCATGAAGTTATTGCTCCTCCTGGCACCCCAGTTGCCTGTGCTGGGCTGGATGTTTAACAGGACGGTCTCTTCCACACGTCATCCAACTGATGCTATATGGTCTAAGTGGGCCACACGAATTTCAGAATGAGCTAGAATAGGAAATCCCAGTTGTCCAGGAATCCTAGAAGCTTTCATGGATTGGCCAAAGGGTACTGATTTCAGATTGTCAGAGGAGGAGTTGATAAATGCTGAACACCACTGCATAACAGTCAGGAAGTGAGAAGCAGTATGCCTTGTTTACTGATAGATCCTTTCGTATTGTGGGAAAGCATTAGAGATGGAAATCCTCCATATGGAGTCCTCCACAACAAGTTTCAGAAACTGCTGAAGGAGAAGGCAAGTTGAGTCAGTTTGCAGAGGTGAAAGCCTGGCCTTGAACATTGCTGAATGTGAAAAATGGTCAGTACTTTATCTCTATACTGAGTCATTGATGGTGATAAATGCATGTGGGGGTGGTTGCAGCAATGGAAGCAGAGTAACTGGTAACGCAGAGGTAAACCCATCTGGGCTGCTGCACTGTGGCAAGATATCGCTGCCCGGGTGCAGAACCTGGTGGTGAAGGTATGCCATGTAGATGCTCATATACCCAAGAGTCAGGCCACTGAGGAACATCAGAACAACCAACAGATGGATCAAGCTGCTAAGACTGAAGTGGCTCAGATGGATTTAGATTAGCAACATAAGGGTGAATTGTTTTTAGCCTGGTGGGCCCATGACACCTGAGGAAATCAAGGCAAAGATGCAACATATAGATGGGCTCGTGACTTAACAATGGACATTGTTGCCCAGGTTATTAATGAATGGGAAACACGTGTCGAAATTAACCAAGCCAAGCTGTTAAAATCTCTTTGGTATGGAGTGCAAATATGGGGACCCCTGGCATACTGACTATATCACACTCCCACGCACCTGCCAAGTGCTGTGTGCTTACAATGGTGAAAGCAACAACCGGATGGCTGGAAACAAACACTGCCCCACACCACTGCCCGGAACACTATCCTGGGCCTTGAGAAACAAGTCTTGAGGTGACACGACACCTCAGAAAGAACTGAGTCAGACAATGGGACTCATTTCCTGAATAACCTTATAGACACTTGGGCCAAAGAGCATGGAATCAAGTGGGTATATCACATCCCCTACCATGCACTATCCTCTGGGAAAACTGAACCACAGACTGTTAAAAACTACACTGAGAGCAATGGGTGGTGGGACTTTCAAACATTGGGATACACATTTACCAAAATCCACCTGGTTGGTCAACACCAGAGGATCTGACAACAGGGCTGGCCCAGCCCAATCAGAACTTTCACATACTGTAGAGGGGGATAAAGGTCCTGTGGTACATATATAAAGAATTTGCTGGGGAAGACAGTCTGTGTTATACCTGCTTCAGGTAAGGACAATCCCACTTGTGGGATTGCTTTCACTCAGGGACCTGGATTTACTCGGTGGGTAATGCGGGAAGATTGCTAAATCTGGTGTGTACCTCAAGGGGTTTTAATTTGGGGGGAAAACAGACAATGTTCTCAGTGCTGTTGCCTGCTATATAACACTTTTATAGCCCATCAAATAGATGCCCGTCTCCACCACTCTGGGCTTTGAAAAGAAGATATGTGCTGTCATGATCATCAGCAGAGAATAAAGTCATGGGAAAAGCCAGCAGCAGCAATGGGAGTCTCCCAGAACCGTCCTCAGTTCACCATCTACTGAACCTGACTTCCCTCCCATAATCACCCCAAGCAAGAATGAACTTTGATGAAACCAGACTAGCTCAGCAGTGACCAGACAAGTTCAGCAGTGTCGTCAGCAGGCAACAATCCAACAGTACACATCATCTCTCCTCCCTGAAAGACTGTTACAACAGATGGAGCCTGACATGGACTAAATGCAAGTTTTGTATGGATGGTCCATGGACTAAGAAATTATATTTGTCTCTTTGTGCATGTGTGTGTGTGTGTATTTATGTATGTCATGAGACTAAAAGCGATGCCATATTGAAAAATGTGGGATCAGAGCATTACGTGAACGGTATCGAATAAGGGTTGGATATTGTCCTGAGTTCAGTTGTAACAGTTATTTTTCTTCTTCTTAGTAGCTGGTGCAGTGCTATGTTTTCAACAATGAGAACAATGCTGAGAACACACCAATGTTTTAGTTGTTAAGTAATGCTTGCCTTGCTCAAGGACTTTTCAGTCTCTCATGCTCTGCCAGCACAGAGGGGCACAAGAAGCCGGGAGGAAGCAAAGACAGGACACCTGACCCAAACTAGCACAAGGGGTATTCCATACCACAGCATGTCTTGCCCAGTACATAAACTGGGGGGAGACACCCGGAAGGCCCAGATCATTGGTCGGGTCAGGCTAGTTATCATTCAGTGGGTGATGAGCAATTGTATTGTGCTCACTTGAGTTTATTGCTTTTTTTCACTTTTCCCTTTTAGTTTTATATTCTCTCCCTTTGTTATTTCCCTTACCATTATTATTATTAGTGGTAGTAGTTTTGTATTATACTTTAGTTATTGAACTGTTCTTATCTCAACCCATGGGATTTGCATTCGTTCAATTCTCCTCCCCATCTCTCGGGGGGAGGGGGGGGGGGGGGGGGGGAGGGGGGGGGGGGGGGGGGGGGGGGGGGGATTAATATTCTTTTGGTTCTCCTCCCCCTTCCTCCAGGGAAGAAGGAGGGGAGTGAGTGAGCGGCTGCATGGTTCTGAGTTACTGTCTGGGCTTAAACCATGACAGACTCTTCGTCAGGGACTGTAGCGATAGGACAAGGAGCAATGGGTTCAAACTAAAACAGAGGAACTTCAGTTTAGATATAAGGGAGAAGTTCTTTACTGTTAGGGTGGTGAGGCACTGGAATGGGTTGCCCAAAGAAATGGTAAATGCTCCATCATTGGCAGTTTTCAAGGTCAGGTTGAACAGAGCCTTGGGTGACATGGTTTAGGGTGAGGCATCCCTGCCTGTGGCAGGGGGGTTGGAACTAGATGATCTTAAGGTCCTTTCCAGCCCTAACTGTTCTATGATTCTATGATTCTGTGATTCTATGACCACAACCCCAATTCCCTATCCCCTTGTGCTGCTTGGGTGGAGGAGGTTAGAGAAGCAAAGTGTCAAGTTAAGCATGGGGGGAAGTTGTTTTAACATTTGGTTTTCTTTCCCATTATTGTACTCTGCTCTTGATTGGTAATAAATTAATTTCCCCAATTCAAGCCTGTTTTGCCTGTGATGGTAACTGGTCAGTGACCTCCCTGTCTTTATGTCGACCTATGAGCCTTTCATTGTATTTTTTCACTCCATTGTCTAGTTGATGTTGGGGGAGTGATAGAGAAACTTTTGTGGGCCCCTGATGTCCAGCCAATGTCAACCCACCACACAGTAGCATGGACTTCTAGACTGTGTGTTTGCACATTCTACCCAATGCTGAATTATGTTGTTTTCACTGACAGTGTTAGGTGGTAAGCAGAAAACTTGTCTGCTCCTGGAGCAGACAAGGGCTGCAATTTTGTTGTATCTCTCTAGAGCACGGAAGTAAATGTGGCTAGAAGCATGACAACGTTTTCCTGTCTTTTGTCTTGGTATAGCTAGGTTTTACAGTGTTGATTATGAATTAACTGTATTCAGACAAATCCAACATTGTTGGGGTGGAGTGATAAAGCTTAATATGTAGGCAGATACAGGTAAAGGGTAAAATGCATCTGTGCATTAAAGCAATATTAATTATAGAATCATAGATTTTAAGGCTATGTGGGAGAGCAGTTAAAAAATCTGAAAGCACACTTACAGAATCATAGAATAGTTAGGGTTGGAAAGGACCTTAAGATCATCTAGTTCCAACCCCCCTGCCAAGGGCAGGGACACCTCCCACTAAACCATGCCACCCAAGGCTCTGTCCAACCTGGCCTTGAACCCCACCAGCGATGGAGCATTCACAACTTCCCTGGGCAACCCATTCCAGTGCCTCACCACCCTTACAGTGAAGAATTTCTTCCTCATATCCAATCTAAACTTCCCCTGTTTAAGTTTGAAGCCATTAACCCTTGTCCTATCACTACAGTTCCTCATGAAGAGTCCCTCACCAGCATCCCTATAGGCCCCCTTCAGATACTGGAAGGCTGCTATGAGGTCTCCACACAGCCTTCTCTTCTCCAGGCTGAACAGCCCCAACTTTCTCAGCCTATCTTCATACGGGAGGCGCTCTAGTCCCCTGATCATCCTCGTGGCCCTCCTCTGGACTTGTTCCAAAAGTTCCATGTCCTTTTTATGTTGAGGACACCAGAACTGCACACAATACTCCAAGTGAGGTCTCACAAGAGCAGAGCAGAGGGGCAGGATCACCTCCCTCGACCTGCTGGTCACGCCCCTTTTGGTGCAGCCCAGGATATGGTTGGCTTTCTGGGCTGAGAGCGCCCACTGCCGGCTCATGTTCATTTTTTCATCGACCCACACCCCCAAGTCCCTCTCTGCAGGGCTGCCCTGAATCTCTTCTCTGACCAACCTGTAGCTGTGCCTGGGATTGCTCCGACCCAGGTGAAGGACCTTGCACTTGTCATGGTTAAACTTCATCAGATTGGCATCAGCCCACCTCACAAGTGTGTCAAGGTCCCTCTGGATGTCATTCCTTCCCTGCAACGTATCAACCGAACCACATAGCTTGGTGTTGTTGGCAAACTTGCTGAGGGCACACTCAATCCCACCATCCATGTCACCGAGAAAGATGTTGAACAAGACCGGTCCCGACACCGATCCCTGAGGGACACCACTCCTTACTGGTCTCCAGCTGGACATGGAGCCATTGAGCGCTACTCTTTGCGTGCAGCCATCCCGCCAGTTCTTTATCCACCCAGTGGTCCCCTTATCAAATTGATGTCTCTCCAACACTGAGACAAGGATGTCGTGTGGGGCAGTGTCAAACGCTTTGCACAAGTCCAGGTAGATGACATCAACTGCTCTACCCCTGTCCATCAGTTCCGTAGCTCCATCATGGAAGGCCAGCAGATTAGTCTGTCAGGATTTTCCCTTAGTGAAGCCATGCTGGCTGTCACCAACCACCTTGTTGTTTTTCATGTGCCTTAGCACGCCTTCCAGGAGAATCTGCTCCAAGATTTTGCCAGGCATTATGTATTCATGTTTCGTCTTTGAAGCTGTGGACTTCACTGAGTGCTGCTGTTTCATCTGAAGCAGCTGAATCATTGACTCATAGAACAGTCAGGGCTGGAAAGGACCTTAAGATCATCTAGTTCCAACTCCCCTGCCATGGGCAAGGTCGCTTCACCCTAGACCATGTCACCCAAGGCTCTGTCCAGCCTGGCCTTGAACACTGCCAGGGAAGGAGCATTTAACTTTTGTTTGGACAACCTGTTCCAGTGACTTACCACCCTCACAGATACTGCACAACTGGTTAATAACCACTTCCTATCTAGACCTTTGAGTCTTTTAGCATTGCTGGACTGCATGGTAGTTCCTAAAACATATATATTCCCTGATGATTGCTGGTTCATAGAATCAGAGTGGTTTGGGTGGGAAGAGATCTTAAAGATCATCTGCTTCCAACCCTCCTGCTATGGGAAGAGACACCTTCCAGTAGACCAGGTTGCTCAAAGCCCCATCCAAGCTGGCCTTAAGCACTTCCAGAGATGTAGCATCCACAACTTCTCTGGGCAACTTCTCTGGTTTAAGCCCAGACGGCAACCCAGAACCATGCAGCCTCTCACTCACAACCCCCCCTTCCTCCCCCCACTCCCAGAGGGATGGGGACGAGAATCAAAAGAATGTAACTCCAACGGGTTGACATAAGAATAGTCCAGTAACTAAGGTATAACTCAAAACCACTACTGCTACCACCAATAATAATAATGGTAAGGGAAATAACAAGGGAAGAGAATACAACCACTCACCACCTGCCGACCGATACCCAGCCCGACCTGAGCAGTGGTCCAGCCCTTCCGGGTAACTGCCCCCAGTTTATATGCTGGGCATGATGTGCTGCGGCATGGAATACCTCTTTGGTTAGTTTGGCTCAGGTGTCCTGTCTCTGCTTCCTTCCACCTTCCCCTCCTCCCAGGCAGAGCATGAGACTCAGAAAGTCCTTGGTCAGACTAAACATTACTAAGCAGTAACTGAAAACATCAGTGTGATCAGCGCTGTTCCCAGGCTGAAAGTCAAAAACACAGCACTGCACCAGGTACTAAGAAGGAGAACCCTGAACCCAGGGCACCTGTTCTAGTGTCTCACTACCCTCATAGTGAAAAATTTTTTCCTTATATCTAATATAAATCTTGCCTCTTTTAGTTTAAAGCCATTCCCCCTCATCCTATCACTACATGTCCTTGTAAAAAGTCCCTCTCCAGATTTTTTGTAGGCCCCCTTTAGGTACTGGAATGCTGCGATAAGGTCTCGTCGGAGCCTTCTCTTCTCCAGGGTGAACAATTCAACTCTCTCAGCCTGTGTACATAGGAGAGGTGCTCCAGCCCTCTGATCATCTCTGTGGCCCCCCTCTGGACTCTCTCAAGTAGGTTCATGTTCTTCTTGTGTTGGGGCCCCAGAGCTGAACACAGTACTACAGGTGGGGACTCACAAGAGCAGAGTAGAGGAGCATAATCACCTCCCTTGACCTGCTGGTCACGCTTCTTTGGGTGCAGCCCAGGAGACAATTGACATTCTTGGCTGCAAGTGCACACTGCTGTCTCATGTTCAGTTTCTCGTTGACCAACACCCCCAAATCCTTCTCCACAGGGCTACTCTGAATAACTTCTCCACCCAGCCTGTATTTGTGCCTGGGATTGCCTGGACACAGGTGCAAGACCTTGCACCTGGCCTTGTTGAACTTCATGACGTTGGCACTGGCCCACCTCTCAAGCATGTCAAGGTCCCTCTAAATTGCATCCCTTCCCTCCAGCATGTCGGCTGCACCACACAGCTTGGTGTCATCGGCAAACTTGCTGAGGGTGCGCTCAATCCCACTGTCCATGTCACTGACAAAGAGGTTAAACAGCACCGGTACCAATACTGACCCCTGAGGACCACCACTTGTCCCTAGTCTCCACTTGGACATTGAACCAATGACCACAACTCTGAGTGYGGCCATCCAGCCAATTCCTTATTCTGTGAGTGGTCTATCTGTCAAATCCACGCCTCTCCTGTTTAGAGACAAGGATGTCGAGCAGGACAGTGTCAAAAGCCTTGCACAAGTCTAGGTAGATGATGTCAGTTGCACTTCTCTAATCCACCAATGCCATGGCCCCGTTATAGAAGGCCACCAAATTGTTCAGGCACGATTTCCCCTTAGGGAAGCAATGTTTGCTGTCACAAACCAATCAACCCCTTATTGACCACGTGCCTTAGCATAGTTTCCAGGAGGATCTGCTTCATGATCTTGCCGGGCACTGAGGTGAGATTGACTGGCCTGTAGTTCCCTGGGTCTTCCTTATTTCCCTTTTTAAAAATGGGGGGTATATTTCACCTTTTTCAGTCAGCAGTAACTACATCGGACTGCCACGACTTCTCAAATATGATGGATAATGGCTTGGCAACATCATCTGTCAGTTCCCTGAGGACCCRTGGATGCATCTCATCAGGTCCCATGGACTTGTTCTGATATCTTAAGTGATCAAAATCGCATAGGAAATCAGAACCTATGAGCTTGAATGCTTGTTGTGGTTTGGATGCTTGTTGTGGTTTAAGCACCATCCTCCTGGCACCAGCTATTAGGAAGGAGAAAAATAACTGCTACAGCTGAACCCAGGACAATGCTGACAGTCAATTTCTGACAAAGTCTTAATTTTTTAAGATATTTTTTCAACATGAAAAATTTCCTTAATTTGTTGTGAAGGTTGGAGGGTATGTTCACAGAAGTAAACTGTTGAACTCTATGCATAAAACCTAGGTATAATAAATCCACTGAATAGCTGACAATATTTCAGAAAGAAGAAAAAAAAAGATTCAGAAAAGAAGACATAACTCTAAACAATTTTTTTGAGAAATAGACTTTGTTGTATTACAAAGTAGGAGTAATGAAAATCTGAAGAAATGCAATTTTAAGTATTGCTGCATTTCAAGGGAAAGCCAAAGAAAAGTAACTGGATAGCAGCAAAATGGAAAGCAGTAATGCTATAGTAACTGCAAGTGGATCTGTGGTTACTCTAGTTCCTGGCTGGGCTTAAACCGTGGCAATCCTTTTTGATGACCAATGTGAAGTACAGAGGGTTGAGATAACGGCAGATCTCACCAGGCCATATTAAAACAAATTTATTTTAAGCATTCACTGTATTGGATTAATAGTTGCTGGTCACAGTGTTGATTTATTTGCTCTCAGAGCTGTGCCTGTTCTCAGGGTTGCATTATGTAACACCTTATTTGCAGTATGTGTTCACTGATGTTTATTATCCTTTGGGCCTGGGCTAATGTTCTCGTTTTGTTGTAATATGTAATAGTGGCTTGTGATATGCTAGAATTGTTGGTCATGAAACTGATCTGATATGTGCACTCAGCACTGCTGTCACATCTGTACTTCAGAAGTCATCTCTTTGGAACTATTAATAATTGTACCTTTTGCCTTTTCTCCTTGGAGAACCAACCTATGGGGGAGACATCTTCCTCCTATGTCTTCTGGGCTGGTTATAGCAGTGTTTGAGAATTCTAAAGATTTTGGATACCCTTGAAACCAGCCTTGCCCTTTTGCTAGGAACCAGTAAATTGCTACATATGGTTTAGGTCTTGTTTAAGGTTAAACAAGTCTTTAAAAATACCACCCAGAGATCTATCCCAAGTCTCAATACTTATGAAAGGCAGTGTGTGGGATACTATGGGCAAATACCTAGGCCAGGGGGCACCTCCAGTGTTTTGGAACTTCACCCCTGAACAAGTGTGGAATAAGGAAAAAACAGTAATTCTTTTGGGAAAAGTATGCTGTCGTCCTGGCAATTCCAGAGAGGTACAAATCACCACAAAGTGCTGAAACCTGGCCCATGCCTACTAATATTGCAATGATCCACTGATCACACTGATCTAATAGGAAATCCCAGTCTTCCAGGAATCTTGGAAGTGACCATGGACTGGCCAGAAGGCAAAGATATCACCAGAGCAGGTAATAAATGCTGAAGAGTCTCCACTGTAATAAATTACCAGAAAGCGAAAAGCAATATGCAGTTTACTGATGGGTCCTGCGGTACTGTGGGAAAGCATCAGAGATGGAAATCAGCTGTATGGAGTCCCCTACAACAAGTTGCAGAAAATCCTGAAGGAGAGGGTGAGTGAGTCAGTTTGCAGACGTGAAAGTCATCCAGCTGGGCTTAGACCTTGCTAAACGAGAAAAGCGGCCAGCACTTTATACTGACTCATGGATGGTGGCAAATGCCCTGTGGGGATGGTACAGCAATGGAAGCAGAGCAGCTGGCAATGCAGAGGTAAACCTATCTGGGCTGCTGCACTGTGACAAGATATTGCTGCCCTGGTGCAGAACCTGGTGGTGAAGGTACGCCATGTAGATGCTCATGTACCCAAGAGTTGGGCCATTGAGGAACACCAGAACAACCAACAAGTGGATAAAGCTGCTAAGATTGAAGTGGCTCAGATGGACTTAGATTGGCAGCATAAGGGTGAATTATTTTTAGCCTGGTGGGCCCATGACACTTCAGGCCATCAGGGCAGAGATGCAACATATAGATGGGTTCATGATTTAGGGGTGGACTTAAAAATCGACACTATTGCCCAGGTTATTCATGAATGTGAAACATGTGCAGCAATTAAGCAAGCCAAGCAGTTAAAGCCTCTCTGGTATGGAGGATGATGGCTGAAGTGCAAATATGAGGAGGCCTGGCTGATTGACTGTTTCACACTCCCACCAACCCGCCATGGCAAGCGCCATGTGCCTGCAATGGTGGAAGCAACCACCGGATGGCTGGAAACAAACACTGCCCCACACCACTGCCCGGAACACTATCCTGGGCCTTGAGAAACAGATTTTGTGGTGACATGGCACCCCAGAGAGAGTTGAGTCAGATAATAGGACTCATTTCTGGAACAACCTTATAGACACTTGGGCCAAAGAGCATGGCACTGAGTGGGTATATCACATCCCCTACCATGCACTAGCCTCTGGGAAAACTGAACCGTACACTGGACTGTTAAAAACTACACTGAGAGCAACGGCTGTTAGGGCTTTCAAACATTGGGATACACATTTAATAAAAGCCACCTGGTTAGTCAACACTAGAGGATCTGGTAACAGGGCTGTCCCAGCCCAATGAAAACTTTTCGTACTCTTGAGGGGGATAAAATTCCTGTAGTGCACATAAAGAGCAATATGAGTGTTCCTTTCTGTCTCTTTATTTCCTCTCAACCTTATTAACCTTTTTTTTTCTCTCTTTTTTTTTGTTTCCTCTTCCCCCCTTCTCCTCTGCATCCCACTGGGGTCCTCGGGGTGAGCAAGCAGCTCTTTGGTACTCTAGTTGCCAACTGGGCTTAAACTGTTAAATGCAGTTCTCTCAATAAACAAGTAAATGCTTTTTTTGTACTTGTACTTAATTGTAGCTTCAGCAATAAAAGGTTAATTCCTTTTCTATGGCAGAGTGGTCATTTCATCTGTGTCCTTGTGGGTTACGATAAATGAAAACAATTTCTTACAAGTTACTTTCATGTGATACCTATCCACAGAAATCAAGAACACTGATGGAGTATTGCTGTTTGATATTTTTGAAATATCTGAGCTTAATGTCAGTTTAACTTGTTTTGACGTTTTTCAAATTTTATAGTTTGGGGTTTTCTTAACTCTCTTGTATAACTGCAAAGCTTGTTTTCCATGGTTGCATGTGCTTATTTGTGTTTAGAAGTTTCATGGTTTTTACAACTTTTTTCTTTCCCTAATTCTTTTCATTCAATAAAATGATTACATTGGTAAATTTAGCTATTCTGATATTGCTTAAGAATAATATATGAAATTTTGAATTACCGTTGTAACTTCATCTCAGCAAAAAAACCAATGCAGGAAGAGATATAATGCATTTATGAACAGAAATTACTCTATTGATTAGCTGTGGTGCTGATTAGGAAGCAACTCTCCAGAGAAAGAGTAACTCTCCAGTTCACAGAACCATAGAATAGTTAGGGTTAGAAAGGACCTTAAGATCATCTAGATCCAAACCCCCTGCCATGGGCAGGGACACCTCACACTAAACCATGCCACCCAAGGCTCTGTCCAACCTGGCCTTGAACACTGCCAGCGATGGAGCATTCACAACTTCCCTGGGTAACCCATTCCAGTGCCTCATCACCATCACAGTAAAGAACTTCTTCCTTATAGCCAATCTAAACTTCCCCTGTTTAAGTTTGAACCCATTAACCCTTGTCCTCTCACTACAGTCCCTAATGAAGAATTCCTCCCCAGCATCCTTATAGGCCCCCTTCAGATACTGGAAGGCTGCTATGAGGTCTCCACACAGCCTTCTCTTCTCCAGGATGAACAGCCTCAACTTTCCCAGCCTCTCTTCATATGGGAGGTGCTCCAGTCCCCTGATCATCCTCGTGGCCCTCCTCTGGACTTGTTCCAACAGCTCCAAGTCCTTTTTATGTTGAGGACACCAGAACTGTGCACAGTACTCCAAGTGAGGTCTCACAAGAGCAGAGCAGAGGGGCAGGATCACCTCCTTCTACCTACTGGTCACGCCCCTTTTGGTGCCGCCCAGGATACGGTTGGCTTTCTGGGCTGTGAGTGCACACTGCCGAATCATGTTCAGTTTCTCATCAACCAACACCCCCAAGTCCTTCTCCACAGGACTGCTCTGAATCTGTTCTCTGCCCAACATGCAGATGTGCCTGGGATTGCCCTGACCCATGTATAAGACCTTGCACTTGTCATGGTTAAACTTCATCAGGTTGGCATCAACCCACCTCACAAGTGTGTCAAGGCCCCTCTGGATGGCATTCCTTCCCTCCAGCGTATCAACCGAACCACACAGCTTGGTGTTGTTGGCAAACTTGCTGAGGGCGCACTCAGTGTCACTGTCCGTGTCACCCACAAAGATGTTGAACAAGATCAGACCCAACACCGATCCCTGAGGGACACCACTCGTTACTGCTCTCCAGCTGGACATTCAGCCATTGAGCACAACTCTTTGTGTGCAGCCATCCAGCCAGTTCTTTATCCACCRAGTGGTCCACTTATCAAATTGATGTCTCCAACTTAGAGACAAGGATGTTGTGTGGGGCAGCGTCAAACGCTTTGCACAAGTCCAGGTAGATGACATCCACTGCCTGTCCATCAGTTTTGTAACCCCACCATAGAAGGCCACCAGATTGGTCAGGCAGGATTTTCCCTTAGTGAAGCCATGCTGGCTATCACCAACCACCTTGTTGTTTTTCACATGCCTTAGCATGCCTTCCAAGATTTTTCCAGGCACAGAGGTGAGGCTGACTGGTCCGTAGTTCCCCGGCTCATCCATTTTCCCCTTCTTGGAAATGGGGGTTATATTACCCTTTTTCCAGTTGTCAGGAACTTCACCTGACTGCCATGATTTTTCAAATATGAGGGACAGTGGCTTAGCAACTCCATTTACCAGCACCTTCAGGACCCGTGGATGGATTTCATCAGGTCCCATGGACTTGTACACATTCAGGTTCTTATGATGGTCTTGAACCTGATTCTCTCCTACAGTGGGCGTAAGGTCTTCATTCTCACAGTCCCTGCATCTGCCTTCCAAGCCATGGGTGGTGTGGTCAGAGGTATTCCCAGTGAAGACTGATGCAAAGAAGTCATTGAGATCCTCAGCCTTCTCCAAATCCAGGCTAGCCAGTTCTGATAGCTTCCGGAGAGGGCCCACATTGTCCCTAGTCTTTTATTTGCAATGTACCTATAGAATCCCTTCCTGTTATCTTTCACATCCCTTGCCAGATTTAATTCTAACTGGGTCTTAGCTTTCCTACTCCGGTCCTTAGCTTCCCAGACAACATCCCTGTATTCTTCCCAGGTTGCCTGTCCTTGCTTCCACCTTTTATAAGCTTTTTTTTTCTCCTCTCTCAGCAGCTCCTTATCCATCCAAGGAGGCCTCCTGGCCCTCCTGCCGCATTTCCTTCTAGGAGTGTTGCATTTCTGCTTCACTTCTGAGCTTGGAGCATGTGATTCTTGAATATTGATTTATAGAATCTCTGAAGAACTTGCCAACAAAGTTTTAAGTTGACAAGCAGGTATTCTTTATTGTGGTGCCGGGATGCACAGGGGATAGCTCCTCCTAGCATGTCTCCGCTGAGTGCTGAACAAGATGTCCTTATATAGTCATTAAGCATACATATTCATTACATATGCAGATATTCATGAGGTTACCTAAGTATTGCATCATTCTTCTAGAAAGTTTCTCCCACATGAGTACAAAAACGTGATAGTGGTCTTTCGGGGTCATTTACTTCTTCCAAAAATCTTCATCACTTAGTTCCTTGAACTTTCCTCCTGGCAGTCTTTGAAGCATGCACAGTAGATAAATGCTTATGCCAGCTTAATTAGTTTAGTAACACCACTGACATAATTGAATGATTTCTCCCCATCCTTCTACTTATCAGTTAACTCAGCTACAATTCATCCTGAACATCTGCTAGTTTCAGATAATCTTTATCTACATGTCCTGTTTTGCTTACCATAAATTTTGGACGTTCTGCTTTGCTTACAGTAAATATTGTAGAAGGTTATGAAATCCTAGAATGACATCAACTACGGTTATTGATCTTATACAAGGATGACCACTAAGCAGAACTAAATTTACTTATAATATTTCATCCTACATTTTTCTATTTCAGTATCAGCCAGCTGTCTTGGGCCCCCCCTGCCCTCTGAGGCTTTTTCCCATGGAACCTTACTAAGCAGGCTCCTGTAGAGACCAAAGTCTGCTCTCTTGAAGTCCAGGGCAGTGAGCTTGCTGCATGCTCTTCTCACTGTCCTGAGGATCTTGAATTCAACCATCTCATGATTGTTACAGCCAAGGCTTCCCTGGAGCATCAAATTCCCCACCAGCTCCGCCCTGTTGACGAGCGCAAGGTCAAGCATGGCACCTCTCCTTGTCGGCTCCTCTATTATTTGCAGAAGGAAGTCGTCCTCCACACAATCAAGGAACCTCCTGGATTGCTTGTGTCGGGCCATACCATCCCTCCAACAGATATCAGGGTGGTTGAAGTCCCCCATGAGAACAAGGGCCTGTGAGCGTGAGGCTGCTCCTATCTTTCTATAGAGCACTTTATCCACAGAGTCCTCCTGATCAGGCAGTCTGTAACAGATCCCCACAGCAATGTCTCCCATTGCTGTTCTCCCTTTGACCCTGACCCACAAGCTCTCTGTTGGCTGATCACCAGTCCTCCAGACTTCCATACTCTCCAGCCTATCCCTAACATAAATAGCAACTCCCCCTCCCCGCCTACCGGGCCTGTCTTTCCTAAAGAGCCTGTAACCTTCCATTCCAACACTCCAGTCATAGGAGCCATCCCACCATGTTTCTGTGATGCCAATGATATCATATTCCTGTAGCAATGCACACATCTCTAATTCCTCTTGTTTGTTCCCCATGCTACAGGCGTTTGTATAGAGGCATCTGAGCCAAGCTCCAAATGAAGCCAACTCATTTGTTGGAACAGCTGAAATATCTCTATATTGCTCCGAGCATTTATCACAGGTGTTGGCAACTAACTGGGAATATTGGGATGGAATGATGCCCCCCTCCCCCGACACATCTAGTTTAAAGCTTTCTTGACCAGCCCGGTATGCCCCCTACCAATGCAGCTTTTCCCTATAGGCCCCCTTCAGATACTGGAAGGCTGTTATGACGTCTCCACGCAGCCTTCTCTTCTCCAGGCTGAACAGCCCCAAGTTTCTCTGCCTGTCTTCTTACRGGAGGTGCTCCAGCCCCCTTATCATTCTTGTGGCCGTCCTCTGGACTTGCTACAACAGCTCCATGTCCTATTTATGTTGAGGACACCAGAATTGTACACAGTATTCCAAGTGAGGTCTCAGAAACATACAAATGTTTACAATATTCAATCATCTGGCTTTTGCGTAAATCATCATGCAAATGACCCCAATGTGTTAACAAACACCCTAGCAGCAATGGTTTTGGTATCCTTTCATCCATGGTGGTCAAATTTCCAGAACTTTTACTCTTAAACAGTTTTGCAAATCTTCATGCCATTACGATAAAATATATAATCAGTAATTGCCAAAACAATCAAACAGTAATTATCAAATTTCAATAAAGTATGCAAAAGTAATCACCAAAATATGCAAGTGGCAATTACTAAAATAACAGTAAAATATGCAAATGGTAATCACAAAACATGTAACCCTTTCAGTTTAAATCCATTCTTCCCTTGTGGTATCACTAACTGTCATTGTAAAAAGTCCCTTTCCATATTTCTTGTAGTTTCCCTTTAGGTATTGGAAGACTGTTATAAGGTCTCCCTGGAGCCTTCTCTTCTCCAGGCTGAACAAGCCCAGCTCTCTCAGACTGTCTTTATAGGAGACATGATCCAGATCTCTGATCATCTTCGTGGCCTTCCTCTGGACTTGCACCAACATTTGAGTTGTCCATATCCTTCTTATGTTGGGGGCCCCAGATCTGAACACAGTACTCCAGGTGGGGTCTCATGAGAGCAGAGTAGAGGTGGGGAACCACCTCCCTCAACCTGCTGGTCATGCTCCTTCTGATGCACCCAGGATATGGTTGGCTTTTTGGGCTGCAAGTGCACACAGCCAGGTCATGTTGAGCTTTTTGTTAACCACTACCCCAAATCCTTTCTCCTAATGGCTGATCTCAAACCATTCTCTGCCTAGACTGTATTTGTGATTGGGCTTGCCCCAACCCAGGTGCAGGACCTTGCACCTGGCCTTGTTGAACTTCATGAGGTTTTCATGGGCCCAGCTCTCAAGCACGTCAAGGTCCCTCTAGACGGCATCCCTTCCCTCCAGCATGTCAACCACACCACACAGCTTGGTTTCATCAGAAATCTTGCTGAGGRTATACTCAGTCCCACTGTCCATGTTGCCAACAAAGATGTGGTGAGATGGGGTGAGGCACTGGAACAGGTTGCCCAGGGAAATTATGAATACTCCATCCCTGGAAGTGTTCAAAGCCAGGTTGGACAGGGCCTTGAGCAACCTGCTCTTGTGGTAGGTGTCCCTGCCCATGGCAGGGGATTAGAACTAGATGACCTTAAGTTCCTTTCAAACCCTAACCATTCCATGATTCTATGTTGAACAGTGCTGGTCCCAATACTGACCCTTGAGGAATGCCACTCATCACTGATCTGGCCATTGAGCCATTGACCACAACTGTTTGAGTGCAATCATCCATCCAATTCCTTATCCACCGACTGGTGCATCCATCAAATCCATGTCTTTCCAATTTAGAGACAAGGATGTCATGCAGGACAGTGTCAAGTGCTTTGCACAAGTCTGTGTAGATGATGTCAGTTGATGTTCCCTTATCCACCAATGCTGTCACATTGTCATAGAAGGCCACCAAATTTTTCAAGCTTGATTTGCCCTTACTGAAGCCATGTTGGCTGTCACCAATTATCTCCTGATTTTTGCATGTCCCTTAGCATATTTTCCTGGAGGATCTGTTCCGTAATCTTGCCAGGCACTGATGTGAGTCTGACCAGCCTGTAGTTCCCTGGATCTTCCTGTTTTCCTTTTTTAGAAATAGGTGATATTTCCTCTTTTCCAATCAGTGGGAACTTCACCAGGCTGCCACAACTATTCAAATACGATGGATAGTGGCATAGCTGCTTTATCTGCTAGTTCTCTCAGGACCTGAGGATGCATCTTGTCAGGTACCATGGACTTGTGCACCTTCAGGTTCTTTAGATGATCTTGAATGTGATAATCTCCTACAGCAGGCAGTTCTTCATTCTCCCAGTCCCTGCCTCTGCCTTCTGTGACTTGGGTGGTATGACCGGATCACTTGCTGGTGAAGATTAAGGCAAAAAAGTCATTGAGTACCTCAGCCTTCTCCATATCCCAGGTAACCAGGTCTCCTGTTTCCTTCCGGAGAGGGCCTACATCATCCCTTGTTTTTCTTTTATCCCCAATGTACCTATAGAAGCTTTTCTTGTTGCCCTTAATGTCCCTGGTCAGAATTAATTCCGTCAGAGCTTTAGCTTTCCTAACCTGATTGCTGGCTGCTTGGACAATTTTCTCCCAGGCTACTTGTCCTTGCTTCCACCCTTTGTAGGCCACCTTTTCATGTTGTAGTTTGTCCAGGAGCTCCTTGTTTATCCACGCAGGCCTCCTGGCGTTCTTCCCTGACTTCCTGTTTGCTGGAATGCATTGCTCCCGAGCTTGGAGGAGGTGATCCCTGAATATTATCCAGTGTTCCTGAGCCCCTCTTTTCCCAAGAGAGGATGGGTCCAGTTTATGGTTCCTAAAAACTTTTGCAAATCATTTAGAATCTTTAATTCTGTCCGCAGGGTGATATTTTGAGGTTGAATGCTTTCTTCAGATATTTTCCAACCTAAGTATTTCCAAGGAGGAGTTTCTTCAATTTTTTCTTCTGCAATTTTGAACCCTGCTATTGAGACTGCTTGGATCACTTGCCATTTCATGTTTTGGGCTGTTCTGATTCTGCAGCAATTAAGATGTCGTCCATATAATGGTAGATTAAAACATTCTCAAAGCACTCCCGCATCGGGCTCAAAACTGCTGCTACGCATTGCTGGCATAGTGTAGGACTGTTTTTCATGCCTTGCAGCAACACTTTCCAATAGTACCTTTTATGCGGCTCCGCAGCATTAATAGAAGTGACTAGCTCGAGAGAGGACGCCTTCAGCGCCTGATCGGGGGGAAGCTCGGCGATCGGGAGCTTCAACTCGGAGCAGCAACAGTCACCGAGGGAGCCTCAAGTCCTCACTGGTGCTGCATGGAGTAAGTGGGCTGCACTAATTACACAACAATCTCGAACAGGAAATCCCAGTCGTCCAGGAATCCTAGAAGTCATCATGGACTGGCCAGAGGGCAAAGATTTTGGAATGTCACCAGAGGAGGAGGAGGTGATGCGTGCTGAAGAGGCCCCACCATATAATGAACTGTCAGAAAGTGAAAAGCAATATGCCTTGTTTACTGATGGGTCCTGTCGCATTGTGGGAAAGCATCGTAGATAGAAGGCAGCCGTATGGAGTCCTCGACAACAAGTTGCAGAAAATCCTGAAGGAGAGGGGGAATTGAGTCAGTTTGCTGAGGTGAAAGCCATACAGCTGGCACTAGACATTGATGAATGAGAATAATGGCCAGTATTTATTCTCTATACTGACTCATGGATGGTGGCAAATGCCCTGTGAGGGTGGTGGCAACAATGGAAGCAGAGGAACTGGCAACGCAGAGGTAAACCCATCTGGGCTGCTGCACTGTGGCAAGGTATTGCTGCCCGGGTGCAAGACCTAGTGGTCAAGGTACGCCACGTAGATGCTCATGTACCCAAGAGCCGGGCCCCTGAGGAACACCAGAACAACCAACAAGTGGATAAAGCTGCTAAGATTGAAGTGGCTCAGATGGACTTAGATTGGCAACATAAGGGTGAATTATTTTTGGCCCAGTGGGGCCATGACACTTCCGGCCATCAGGGCAGAGATGCAACATACAGATGGGTTCGTGATCAAGGGGTGGATTTAACAATGGCCACTATTGCCCAGGTTATTCATGACTGTGAAACATGTGCTGCAATTAAGCAAGCTATATGGTTAAAGCCTCTCTGGTATGGTGTGGGTGTAAAGGACCTTGATGTGAAGGACTTCTGAGCTAGACTTGCTGCTGGGAGAACTTTGAGATAGCAGAGGAATGTTGCTGGTTAAATTCTGAGACCGTAGGGGAGTATTGCAGGGAAAGTTAGGCAAGATAAGAAGGAAGAAAGAGTCAAGGAACCAGTATCAAATGAGGGGAAAACAGAGAGAAGCAGGCATCCAATCAGGGCAACCAGCCAGCAAGATATCAACCAATGAAGAAGCGAAAATACCCATGTGGGTGGTGATAGCTAACCAATTGTATTAGCCGCTCATACACTCAGGTACTTTGTATAGCCTATATCGTCCCTGGACCTTCGGGAAATAAATGATTTTGTTTCCTAACCAGAAACGGGGTCCATGCCTTATTTTCCACAAATGGCACCCGAACAGGGACTTCAGAGGTGGATGAAGAGCCCCGGTGGAGAAGCTGACTGAACAAGTTAGACAGCAGACCAGAGAGCTGTACTCCTGGGAGAATACGCACCTTTGAAAAAGGTGAGCGGTCAGGAAGATGGGATCGCAGATGTCTGCGGAAGAACAGACTACTGTTTCTTTGCTAATGTACGTTTTAAAGCAGCAGGGCAGCACGTACAATGAATAGGCTATTCGTGCCCTGTTTGCATGGCTTAAGGGGTGGGGATTTGCTGTCGTTTCTCAGACGGTGCTCCAGCTGGAGCAGTGGGACTCGGCTGAAGAGACTCTTTGGGAGGCTGCGTCCAGGGGGGATGAGATTGTTTTTCTGCTGTTAACAACATGGCGCTTACTCTATGAGGCTCTTAGCAAGCTGCAGAGCCCATCGCGGGGCGCAGTCGCTAACCATCGTAACAAGCCGACTGCCGCTGCCCCTCCAGCGCCAGTGGTGCCGTCTGCACCACCACTAGCGGACATGGTGCCGATCCCCCCAACCGCAACCCCCCCGACAGCGACCCCCCCACTGCAACCCTCCCGACAACCTTTCCCACCGCAACCCCCCCCCCCACCGCACCCTCCCCCCCCATTCGGTACTCCCCATAGCCGTTTGGGATGGAGAAGATTACAACCCTCATAAATGCCGGCAAAAATTGCAAAATGACGCTGCAGTGGACAGGGAGCATTTTGATATGGCATTTCCTGTGATGATACGAAATAATCGACCTAATGAGTGGGAACCGATGAGATGGGAACTGATTAAAGAACTGCGAAAGACTGTATTTCATTACGGGCTAGCCTTGCCATATACTAGGAGCCTTTTACAGGCTGCATTACAGGGCGATCTTATGACTCCGTTTGATATCAAAGTCCTTGCCGAATTGCTGCTCACCCTTACCCAGAAAGCGGTATTTTTATCATATTGGCGGAGGCAATGCGATCTAGCAGCGATTGATAATCTAGGCCGGAATCTGGGGGACCCCCTCTTGGAGGCTGGAATCCCACAATTAATGGGGGATCCTCCTGTAAACAAGGCGCAGATGCAGGCTCGGCTAGCCCCAGAGATTTTACGCCAGTTGGCAGAACTAGCGCTTAAGGCAATGCTTAAAGTGCTGGATGTCAGGAAATCCGTAAAGGCGTTCATGGGTATCAGACAGGCAAAAGATGAGCCATATATGCAATTTATAGATCACTTGCAGACGGCTGTCAATAAGCAAGTGGAGAATGATGCTGCCAAAGGTGCCTTATTATTGAAACTAGCAATAGAGAATGCAAACTCAGACTGTCAAAAAGTGTTGCGTATGCTAAAAAATCCTACTTTGATCGATATGACTGAAGCATGTAACCATATTGGCTCAATAGACCACATTAACGAAAATCTAGCAGGGCATTTAGCCGCAGCTCTGCAAACCACACAGCAGCTGCATCTTAAGTGTGGCAAACCTGGCCACTTTATGCGTTACTGCCCCCAGGTGAGCCAAGATGGCGACCCAAATCCTTGTCCATGTTGCAAAAAAGGGCGACGCTGTTTTAAGCACTGCCGGTCAAAGTGCAACATCAAAGGGGAATCAGTTCTGGTTTCGGGAAACAGAAGGCAGAGCATGTCGCGGAGCTATGTGCAGATACAAGAAGTATCACACAATCCCAGTTCGCCAATGAGATGGGTCTGGCATGCCTCTGCTCCTTCACTCCCGGAAGTGCCGGAGTGGATGTCCCCACAGCAACAGAATTAAAGATAGCAGACACCAAAGTGCAAAAGGTGCCACTTGCACTGAAAGGTGTGTTGGGTAATGGATTTAGTGCTTTATTACTGGGCCACTCTAGTGTCACCTTACAGGGTCTTTTTGTTTTGCCTGAGGTAATTGATGCTGAATTTGAAGGACAATTACAAGTAATGGTCTGGACCCCATCCCCACCCATAACAGTCCCTGTGGGAGAACGTATATGCTAACTTGTCCTGTTCCATGCATGTACAGTAAATGCCCCTTCGGAGGAAGACATGCACAGAGGAATTTGGGTCTGCTGGTAAGCCACACACTTTTTGGACACAATCATTAACAAAACAGCAGCCAACCATTGAATGTGAAGCGCGAAACCCCAAGTATAAACCCAGCACTATCAAGCTTCGTGGCCTACTGGACACTGGAGTAGATGTTACAGTCACAGGCACCTCCTTTTGGCCATCAAATTGGGAGACAATTTCATCAGCAACAGATCTAACAGGAATAGGAGGAACATCAACATCACGTCAAAGTGCATCTATTATTCAGATAATAGATCCTGAGAGGCGTACTGCAAACCTACGCACATATATAGTGAACTGTCCTTTTAGCCTTTTGGGAAGGGATGTCTTAAGCATGTGGGGACTCTCGATAGCAACACTGCCTTTTTAACTGGGGTCATTGATGAGAATGTTCCAATGAGACTAAAGTGGCTGACTGAAAACACTGTGTGGGTTGATCAATGGCCCCTAAATTTGGAAAAAACCCACGCCTTAACAGAATTGGTAACAGAACAATTGAAGTTGGGACACTTGGTTACGACCACAAGTCCCWGGAACACGCTAGTATTTGTAATTAAGAAAAAATCAGGGAAATGGCGCCTTTTACATGACCTCCGCTCAATTAATAATGTCATGGAGGACATGGGAGCCACACAGCCAGGTTTACCTTCCCCAACCATGATACCAAAGAATTGGAACATTGCCATTATGGACCTCAAAGATTGTTTTTTCACTATTCCCCTACACCCTGAAGATGCTCCAAGGTTTGCTTTTTCTATTCCCTCTGTTAACCATCAAGGACCAGTAAAGCGTTTTCATTGGACTGTGTTACCGCAGGGTATGAAAAACAGTCCGACAATATGTCAGTTATATGTGGATAAGGCATTATCAGAGGTAAGAAAGACATATCCAACAGCTATTTGCTATCATTATATGGATGACATTTTGTTAGCCTGTCAGGAACCACAGAAACTTATAGAAATTACCTCCAGCACTAAATCTTGCCTTGAAAAGCATGGGGTAGTTATTGCTCCTGAAGAGGTACAAGAACAACCCCCATGGAAATATTTGGGATGGAAAGTCCTCCAGCAGACTGTAGTGCCTCAACTGCTAAAGATTGATGTCAAAGTTAACACCCTAAATGATGTACAGAAACTAACTGGCACTATAAATTGGATGTGAACCCTTTTAGGTATAGACAATGATACCCTTCGACCTCTATTTGAACTATTGAAGGGAGAACCTGCCCTCAACTCGCCTCGACAGTTAACTCCAGAGGCTGAGTACGCTACTGAACAAGTTAACAGAGCTTTAACCAATCGACAAGCTGCAAGGATAGATTACTAGCTCCCAGTTACCCTGTATGTTATCCAAGGGCCTAGGTCCCTCAAAGGATTAATAGGTCAATGGGATGCAAGGGAAAAGGATCCACTACGTGTCTTAGAATGGATCTTTTTACCATACCAATTCTCCAAAACCATAGTTACTATTTGTGAACAGATAGCACATATGGTGTGTCGTGGCCAGCAGAGAAAGACAGAATTAATAGGACACGAGCCAGACACTATTTATCTCCCCTTAACCAAGATGTATTTTCAATGGGCTTTTCAGAATAACACAGAACTACAAATAGCAATGACAAATTTTGGTGGACAAGTTACTCCACACCACCCACCATGTAAGCTATTCTCCCTGACAACAGAAATAGAGATAAGATCAGTTTCAAAATGTCAACATAACCCTGTTAAAGGTCTGACCTACTTTACAGACAGCTCAGGTAAAACAGGCAGAGCAATCACAGTTTGGTTTGAGAATAACAAATGGCATCATGAAGAACAAGAAGTTCAGGGATCAGCACAAATTGTAGAATTAGCTGCAGTAGTGTATGCATTTCAACACTGTCACCAAGCATTGAACCTTGTCACTGATTCAAATTATGTTGCCAGAGTTGTCACTAGAATTGAAAATTCATGGCTGAGGGAAGTTGCCAATCCTACTTTATTCTATTATTTAAAAATGTTAAAAATGCTATTAGATGCATGCATGGCACCTTATTATGTGCTGCATATTCGTAGCCATACAGATTTGCCTGGATTTATTATAGAGGGAAATTGAAGAGCTGATGGGTTGACGGCTCCCGTCGTAGCAAATCCTCTACCGAATCAGTTAGAACAGGCCAGATTATCACATGCTTTTTACCACCAATCAGCAAGATCACTCAGAAAACAGTTTTCTCTCTCCTGGTCAGAAGCACAATATAGCTACTCATGTTAGGAATCATAGAATAGTTTGGGTTGGAAGGGACCTTCAAAGGTTATCTAATCCAATCCCCCTGCAATGAACAGGGACATCTTCAAGTAGATCTGCTTGCCCAGAAACACATCCAGCCTGGCTTTGAACGTCTCCAGGGATGGCACATCTGCCACCTCTCTGGGAAACCTGTTCCAGCATTTTGCCACCCTCACTGTAAAGAATTACTTCCTCACATCCGACCTGAATCTCCCCTCTTTTAGTTTATAACCATTACCCCACATCCTATTTCAACAGGCCCTGCTAAAAGTCTCTCCTCATCTTTCTTATAGGCCCCTTTTAAGAACTGAAAGGCTGCAATAAGGTCTCCCTGGAGCCTTCTCTTCTCCAGACTGAAGAACCACAACTCTCTCAGCCTTTCCTCATAGGAAAAGTGCTCCATTTCTCAGATCATTTTTGTGGGCTTCCTCTGGACCCTCTCCAACAGGTCCTGTACTGAGGACTCCAGAGCTGGATGCAGTACTCCAGGTGGGGTCTCACGAGAGCAGAGTAGAGGGGCAGAATCACCTTCCTTGACCTGCTGGCCATGCTCCTTTTGATGCAGCCTTCTGGGCTGCAAACACACATTGCTGGCTCATATCCAATATTTCAGCCACCAGTACCGCCAAATCCTTCTCCCCCGGGGCAATCTCAATCCCCTCATCCCCAAGACTGTATTGATACCAGGAGTTGCTCTGACCCAGGTGCAGGACTCTGCACTTGGCCTTGTTGAGGTTCACATGGGTCCACCTGTCAAGCCTGTCCAAATCCTTCTGGATAGCTTCCTGTCCCTCAGGCGTCAACTGCACCACTCAGCTTCTTGTCATCTTCAAACTTACTGACGGCACACTCAATCCCACTGCCTATGTCATTGATGAAGATATTAAAGAGTATTGGTCCCAATACGGACCCTTTAGGGATGCCACCTGTCACTGGTTTCCATCCAGACATTGAGCCATTGACCACTACCCTCTGGATGCGACCATCCAGCCAATTCCTCATCAACCAAACAGTACACTCATCAAATCCATATCTCTCCACTCTAGACAGAAAGATGTTGCGGGGGACTGTGTCAGAGGCTTTACCGAAGTCCAGATAGACAACATCCGTAGCCCTTTCTTTGTCCACTGATGTTGTAACTTCATCATAGAAGGCCACTAAGTTGGTCAGGCAGGACTTGCCCTTAGTGAAGCCATGCTGGCTGTCTCAAATCACCTCCCTGTCCCCCATGTGCCTTAGCATGGCTCTGTAAGGGTCTGTTCCATGATCTTCCCAGGCACAGAGGTGAGGCTGACAGGTCACTAGTTCCCAGGCTCCTCCTTTCTACCCTTTTGAAAAATGGGTGCGATATTGCCCTTTTTCCAGTCACCATGGACCTTTCCTGACTGCCACGACTTTTTTATTTTTTATTTTAGGTGAAAATATCCTTTCCTCTAAATACAATATCCTTATATCTAAACTGGTGTGACATGGATTTGACAAATGATCCACTTGGTGGATATGGAATTGGCACTCAAAAGAGTTGTGTTCTGAGACAAGGAGGCACAAAATCACAAAATTAAATGTAAACCTCTGTAAATATGTAGAATCAGGTTTAAGTAACATTAAGTTTGATGGCTTTGTAACAGTAGCAATGGAAAATAATTGAGGTGCATGTTTCACAGAAAAAAAAATAGTAGACTGCAGCTAGAAAACATACTGAGAATTCTTGTATAAGATAAACCGTTGTAGTTGCCGTAGTTTTCGGTCCTTATGACCTTAGTACAAAAATAAGTGTAAGAAAAACAGGATAGAAAGACAGGGTATGTGGATGGGGAGTACCTGGGACTAGCAGGTGTCCAGGATGGCCTGCAGCTAAACTAACTGATAAGTAGAAGGACAGGATTATTGCTATGACTGCAGTGTTACCAAACCAATTAAGCTGGTATAAATATTATCTACTGCATGTGCTTCAAAGGCTGCCAGAAGTGATGAAGATTGTTGGAAGAAGAAAATGACCCTCAGAGACCACCACCACATTTTTGTATGCATGCAGGGAAACTTTCTGGAAAATTATGCAATTCATACTCATGAATATGCATGTATGTACGTAATGAATATGTATGCCCAGTGACTACATAAGGACGGCTTGTGTAGCAATACGGGGACACACGCTAGGTGGAGATATCCCCCGTGTCTTCCGGCTCCGCAATAAAGAATACCTGCTTGTCAACTTAAACTTTGTTGGCGAGTTCCTGGAGTTTTCTCCGAATCAGTTCAACGGCTCAATGCCCGGGTGGAGACCAGGGATAAATGGTTTTCTTCAAGGGTCAGGATTTGGACCAGTGCTGTTCAACCTCTTTGTTGGCGAAATGGACAGTGGGGATTGAGTGCACTCTCTGCAAATTTGCTGGCGAAACCAAGCTGTGTGGAATGGCCGACACTCTGGAAGGAAGGGATGCCATCCAGAGGAACCTTGATAGACTTGAGAGGTGGGCCAGTACAAACCTCATAAAGTTCAACAAGACCAAGTGAAAGGTCCTGCACCTGGCTCGGGACACCAGCAAATGAATAAAGCACAAAAAAGCCTGGATGGAGAATGGATTGAGAGCAGCCTGGAGGCGAAGGACTTGGGGGTGTTGGTTAATGAGAAGTTCAACATGAGCCAGCAGTGTGCACTTGCAGCCGAGAACGCCAATTGTATCCTAGCCTGCCTCAAAAGATTCATGACCAGCAGGTCAAAGGAGGTGATTCTCCCCCTCTATCCTGCTCACATGAGACCACACCCAGAGTACTACGTCCAGTTCTGCGGACCCCAGCAAAGAAGGATGTGAGTCCTTAGGAGGGCCACAAAGATGATCATAGGGATGGCGCAACTTTCTTATGAACACAGGCTGAGAGAGTTGAGATTGTTCAGCCTGGAGAAGAAAAGGCTCAAGGGCATCCTGATAGCAGCCTTCTAGTACCTGAGAGGGCCCACAAGAAATCTGGAGAGGGACCTGTTGCAAGGTCATGAAGTGATAGGACAAAGGCGAATGGCTACCACCAATAATAATAATGACAAGGGAAATACAAGGAAAGAATACAATTACCACCTATACCCAGCCCAACCAAGCAGTGCACCCCCACCCTTCCGGGTCTCTGCTCTCTGTTTTACATCCTGGGCATGAAGTGCAGTGGCATGGAATACCTCTTTGGTCAGTTTGGGTCAGGTGTCCTGTCTCTGCTTCCTCCCAGCTCCCCTCCTCCCTGGCAGAGCATGAGACTCAGAAAGTCTTTGGTCAGACCAAAACATTACCAAGCACTAACTGAAAACTGGTGTTATCAGTGCTATTCGCAGGCCGAAAGTCAAACACACAGCGCTGCACCAGCTACCAAGAAGGAGAAAAATTACTGCTACTGCTGAACCCATGGCAAAGTTTGAACCCATTACCCCTTGTCCTACCACTACAGTCCCTAAAGAAGAGTCCCTCCCCAGCATCCTTATAGGCCCCCTTAAGATACTGGAGGGATGCTATGAGGTCTCCATGCAGCCTTCTCTTCTCCAGGCAGAACAGCCCCAACTTTCTCAGCCTATCTTCAAATGGGAAGTGCTCCAGCCACCGGATCATCCCTGTGGCCATACTATGGACTTTTATGCTGTGGACACCAGAACTGTACACAATACTCCAAGTGAGGTCTCAAAAGAGCAGAGTAGAGGGGCAGGATCACCAACTTCGACCTGCTGGTCACGCCCCTTTTGATGCAGCCCAGGATACAGTTGGCTTTCTGAGCTGCAAGCGCACACTGCCGGCTCATGTTGAGCTTCTCATCAAGCAACACCCCTAAGTCCTTCTCCATTGGGCTACTCTGAATCTCTTCTCTGCCCAACCTGTAGCTGTGCCTGGGATTGCTCCAACCCAGGTGTAGGACCTTGCACTTGGCTTGGTCAAACTTCATGAGGTTGGCATCAGCCTACCTCACAAGCGTGTCAAGGTCCCTGTGGATGGCATCCGTTCTCTCTAGCGTATCAACCAAACCATGCAGCTTGGTGTCATTGGCAAACATGCTGAGGGCGCACTCAAGCCCACTGTTCATGTTGCCGAAAAAGATGTTGAACAAGACCGGCCCCAACACCAATCCCTGAGGGACACCACTCGTTACTGCTCTCCAGCTGGACATTGAGCCATTGAGCACAACTCTTTGTGTGTCGCCATCCAGCCAGTTCTTTATCTACCGTGCCATCCATCTATCAAATTGATGTCTCTCCAATTTAGAGACAAGGATATCTTGTGGGACAGTGTCGAAAGCTTTGCACAAGACCAGGTAGATGACTGTCATGGGCTCAGCAGCAGCAGTCATTTTTCTCCTTCTTTGTAGCTGGTGCAGCGCTGTGTTTTTGATTTTGGGCCAGGGAGCAGCACTGATAACACCAGTGCTTTCAGTTACTTCTTGGTAATGTTTTGGGTTGACCAAGGACTTTTTGATTCTCATGCTCTGCCAGGGAGGAGAGGAAGCTGGGAGGAAGCAGAGAGAGGACACCTGACCCAAACTGACCCAAGAGGTTATTCCATGCCACAGCACAACATACCTTAGATGCAATAGAAGAGAGCAGAGACCCGGAAGGGTGGGGGGTGCACTGTGTGGTCGGGCTGGGTATAGATGGTGAGCGATTGCATTCTTTTCCCTTGTATTTGCCTTGTCATTATTATTATTGGTGGAAGCAGTAGTGATTTGTGTTATACCTTAGTTACTAAACTGTTCTTATCTCAACCTGTGGGAGTTGCATTCTTTCAATTCTTCTCCCCATTCCCCCCTGCCCATGGAGTGGGGGGGATTAAAGAGGTGGGAGTGAGTGAGCGAAACTGCGTGGCTGACTGAGAGGCTTAAACCACGACAGTTCTTTTTGGCGCCCAATGTGGGGCTCGAAGGGTTGAGATAACGACAGGGTTAATAGCCACTCATCACAATGCTGATTTATTGGCTCTCAGAAGCGTTGCTCTTGATTCGCTTGAGTTCATGGTTTCAGCCTGTTGTACCTTACTTACAGCCGGTATTTGTTATCTTAGCATTTTTCGGATATTGGTTTTGGGTTAAGGTTCTTGTTCCATTGTACTTTATTGGAATGGCTTGTAATATGGGTGGGCTCCAAAAGCAGGGGGGGGCGGACTTGGACTTGTACCTGGCAGTTTGGCTGCTCTTCACCATCCTGGCCCTCGTCCTCGCATTGGTCTTCGTGAGGCGATAGGAAGCAGAGGGAGGGTGGCCCCGGGAGCCGCCGGCGGCTGAAACGGCCCGGGAGCACGGCCCTGGGAGCCAGGAGCCGAGCCCTGTGGCCGAACTCAGCCCCGCGGCGGCCGAGAGCATTCCTCAGCTGCCACCGTCAGAGCCCCTCGAGCCCAAGCCCCAGGAGGATGCAGGAGACCTCGCAGCACTTCCCAGCAAGGCAGAGGAGGAAGATCTGGACTCAGACAAAGAGCAGCTGGTGGTGAGAGAGCCGGCAAGCACAGCAGCTACACCAGCCCCAGTGACAAGTACAGCTGCTTCATTTGAGAGTTCTGAAGGTTTTGAATGGCCTTTGGGTACCCTTGAGAACTGCCTGCTGATTGTGATGGGGATCAGCATGGTGGCATGCATACAGAGTGTGTTTTACCCACAACCATTTTGTCTGGTCCCGAGAGTTAAGCAGAGTGGGGTGTGGGCCTTGTCTGTGGTGAGACTGCGATGTAGGATGACCAAGATATCTTCCCCAAGGCTGGAAAATCATGAGTGGCAGGGTGTGTGGGACAGTTGGGGCAATCTAGTCCACTGGGCCCCTCCAGTGCTTTGGAAGCATCACAGATGGAAGGCAGCTGCATGGAGTCCCCAATGACAAGCTGCAGAAACTGCTGGAGGGGAGTGTGAATTACTTTGAGCCTGGTGGGCCCATGACACCTCCAGCCATCAGGGCAGAGATGCAGCATACAGATGGACTCATGATCGAGGGGTGGACTTAGCAATGGACACTATTGCCCAGGTTATTGACGAGTGTGAACACTGCACACAGCCTCTCCTGCTCTGAAAGGCTGTTACAAGAGATGGAGCCTGACATCATGGACTGGATGGACTCAGCAGCTTTATAGGGATTGCTCCATGCACTAAGGGATGAACTCTTTCCCTCTGTGTGTGTGTGTGTGTATGTATACATATACATGCGATGGTATATTGAAAATGTGAGATCTGAGCATGACATGAATGGTATGGAATAAGGGGTGGATACTGTCATGCGTTCAGCAGCAGCAGTCATTTTTCTCCTTCTTGTAGCTGGCGCAGCGCTGTGTTTTTGATTTTGGGCCTGGGAACAGCGCTGATAGCACCAGTGTTTTCAGTTACTGCTTGGTAATGTTTTGGTTTGACCAAGGACTTTTTGAGTCTCATGCTCTGCCAGGGAGGAGGGGCCACCCGGAGGAAGCAGAGAGAGGACACCTGACCCAAACTGACCCAAGAGGTTATTCCACAGCACGTCATGCCCAGGATGTAAAGCAGAGAGCAGAGACCCGGAAGGGTGGGGGTGCACTGCGTGGTTGGCCTTCGTATAGGTGGTGCGCGATTGTATCCTTTTCCCTTTTATTTCTCTTATTATTATTATTGGTGGTAGCAGTAGTGATTTGTGTTATACTTTAGTTACTTAGATGTTCTTATCTTAACCTGTGGGAGTTGCATTCTTTCGATTCTCCTTCCCATCCCTCTGGAAGCAGGGGGAAGAAAGAGGGGGGAGTGAGTGACTGAAACTGCGTGGCTGACTGAGAGGCTTAAACCACGACAATGACATCAACTGCTCTACCCCTGTCCATCAGTTCTGTAGCCCCATCATAGAAGGCCACCTAATTGGTCAGGCAGGACTTCCCTTTAGTGAAGCCATGCTGCCTGTCACCAGCCACCTCGCTGCTTTTCATGTGCCTCAGCATGCCTTCCAGGAGAGTCTGCTCCAAGATTTTGCCAGGCACAGAGGTGAGGCTGACTGGTCTGTAGTTCCCCGGGTCATCCATTTTCCCCTTCTTGAAAATGGGGGTTATATTTTCCTTTTTCCAGTTGTCAGGAACTTCACCTGACTGCCATGATTTTTCAAAGATGATTGACAGTGGCTTAGCAACTTCATTTGCCAGCTCCTTCAGGACCTGCAGGTGGATTTCATCAGGTCCCATGGACTTGTGCACATTCAGCTTCTTAAGATGGTCTTCAACTGATCCTCTCCTACAGTGGGTGTACGGTCTTCATTCTCACAGTCGCTGCGTCTGCCTACCAAGACTTGGGTGGTATGGTCAGAGCATTTTCCGGTGAAGACTGAGGGAAAGAAGTCATTAAAAACCTCAGCCTTCTCCAAGTCCAGGCTAGCCAGTTCTCCCGATGGCTTCCGGAGGGGGCCCACATTGTCCCCAGTCTGTCTTTTATTCCCTATGTACCCATAGAATCCCTTCCTGTTATCTTTAACATCCCTTGCCAAGTTGAATTCTAACTGGGTCTTTAGCTTTCCTAACCAAGTCCCTAGCTTCCCAGACAACATCCATGTATATTAGGAAGACGTTCTTTACTGTGAGGGTGGTAAGACATTTGAACAGGTTGCACAGAGAAGTTGAGGATGCCCTTTCCCTGGAAGCGTTCAAGGCCAGGCTGGACAGTGCTTTGAGCAACCCGTTTCTAGTGGAAGGTGCCCCTGCCCCCTGCAGGGGGATTGAAACCAGATTATCTTTAAGATCCCATCCAAACCAAACCATTGTCTGATTCTATGAACACAAAGTCAGAGACTAAATGAACTCAATGCACGTTTATAGAGACGGTACGCAGAATAAGGTAATGATATATGTGTGTACATATGAAAGGACAGGAATGGTTATGGTGCATTGGGAAGCATGGTTCCTGGCATGACAAAACCGGTATGGAATAAGGGGTAGATACAATCTTGTTTTCAGCAGGGATGGAGTTAATTTTCTTTCTAGTACCTGGTGCAGAGTTGTGTTTTGGTTTTAGTATGATAATAATGCTGATAACACACTAATGTTTTAATTGTTGCCAAGTAGTGCTTACCCTGAGCCAAGGACTTTTCAGTCACATGCTCCCACAGTGAGGAGGAGACCAAGAAGCTGGGAGAGAGCAGAGACAGGACAACTGACCAGACCTAGCCAAAGGGATATTTCATATATTAGAAATAGAATGTCATGTTTACTATATAAACTGGGGAGACTTAGAACCATAGAATCATATTATAGTTAGGGTTGGAAAGGACCTTAAGATCATCCAGCACCAACCCCCCTGCCAGGGGCAGGGACATCTCACACTAAACCATGTCACCCAAGGCTCTGTCCAACCTGGCCTTGAACACCGCCAGCGATGGAGCATTCACAACTTCCCTGGGCAACCCATTCCAGTGCCTCACCACCCTTACAGTGAAGAATTTCTTCCTTATATCCAATCTAAACTTCCCCTGTTTAAGTTTGAACCCGTTACCCCTTGTCCTATCACTGCAGTTCCTAATGAAGAGTCCCTCCCCAGCATCCCTATAGGCCCCCTTCAGATACTGGAAGGCTGCTATGAGGTCTCCACGCAGCCTTCTCTTCTCCAGGCAGAACAGCCCCAACTTTCTCATCCTATCTTCATACAGGCGTGCTCCAGTCCCCTGATCATCCTCGTGGCCCTCCTCTGGACTTGTTCCAACAGTTCCATGTCCTTTTTATGTTGAGGACACCAGAACTGTACACAGTACTCCAAGTGGTCTCGCAAGAGTAGAGTAGAGGGGCAGGATCACCTCCTTTGACCTGCTGGTCACGCTTCTTTTGATGCATGCTGAATGACTTGGATGAGAAGCACGAATTAATGCTTTGGGATAGGATGGGCATCAGTCAGCAAGTGGTGAGCAATTGTATTGTGAACTACTGTTGTTTGTTGGGAGGTTTTGAGCTTAGACTCACTCTTACCTCCATAATAATAATAATAATAATAATAAATTGCACTTTATTTGAATTATTAAACTGCTCTTACCTCAACCCATGGGTTTTACTTTTTTTTTCTTGATTCCCCTCCTCATCCCACTGGGGGAGACAGAGGTGAGAACTGCATTGTCCTGTGTTCAGCAGTAGCAGTCATTTTTCTCCTTTGTTGTTGCTCAATAATGTTTACTCTGACCAAGGACTTTTCTGAGTCTCATGCTCTGCCAGGAAGGAGGGGAAGTCAAAAGGAGGCAGGAACAGGACACCTGACCCAAACTGACCGAAGAGATATTCTATGCCACTCCACGTCATGCCCAATATATAAACTGGGGGCAGTTACCCTGTAGGGCTAGATCGCTGCTCGGGTAGGGCTGCATATCGATCAGCGGAAGGTGAGCAGATGTATTCTCTTCCCTTGTTATTTCCCTTGCCATTATTATTATTGGTGGTAGCAGTAGTGGTTTTGTGTTATACCTTAGTTACTGGACTGTTCTTATCTCAACCCATGGGAGTTCTTTCGATTATCCTCCCTATCCCTCTGGGACCGGGGGCAGGAAGGGAAGGGGGGGGGAGTGAGAGGCTGTGTGGTTCTGAGTTACCGGCTGGGCTTAAACCACAACAGTTCTTTGTGGTGCCCAATGTGGGTCACAGAAGGTTGAGATAACAACAGGTCTGACCAGAGTGTGTCTAATTGTACTTGTGATAAGCATTTATTGTTTCAGATTAATAGTCACTAATCACAATGCTGATTTATTGGCTCTCAAAGTTGTTGCTCTTGATCTTAGAGTTTCAGCATGTCATTCCTTACAGACAGTAATTGCTGTTTCAGTTTTTATCGGCTGGAGGGCCCGGGCTAAGGTTATTGTTTCACTGTACTTCATCGTAATGACTTGTCATACAGTAGACTCATTGATCATGAAACTGATCTGGCTTGCATTCCTAGTGTGGTCATCACTTCTATACTTTGGGAGGTATATAAAAGAAGTGTTTAGCAATTACAAATCTTTTTTCCCCTCCTTGGGTGGTCAACCTATGAAGGAGACATTCCCTTACCTTCCCAGACCCCAACCTGACTATTTACAGCATCATTTGAGAGTTCTGAAGGTTTTGAATGGCCTTTGGGTACTCTTGAGACCTGCCTGCTGATTGTGATGGGGATCACCATGTTGGCACATATACAGAGTGTGTTTTACCCACAACCATTTCATCTGATCTCAAATGTTAAGCAATGTCAGAGTGGGGTTTGGGTCTTGTCTAGGGTTAGACGACGATATAAGAGGACCAAGAGATTTTCCCCCGAGGCTGGACAGTCATGAGTGTCAGAGTGTGTGGGATAGTATGGGAAAGTATCTAGGCCAGTGGGCCCCTCCAGTGCGTTGGAACTTCACCACTGAACAAGTGCAAATTCCAGAAAAATTAGTAAAGCACTTAAATGAGGTGTGTTGTCATTCTGCTCATACCAGAGAGGGACAAATCACGGTAACATGCTGGGGCTTGGCCTATGCTTCCAGAGCCCTGTTCAACACTACCCAGCACCTTCAAAGGAAAAAAAAAAGTCTCTGGATCTGATGGCAATGCAAGAGACAATGCAGCTACTTCAACTCCAAACACAGCAGCTACACCAACCCTAGTGACAAGTACAGCAGCTACTCAAACTTCGACTACCACAGATAATGCAGCTACTCCAAGTACAGCAACTACACCAACCCTAGTGACAAGTGCAGCAGCTACTCGAACTCTGACTACAACAGATAATGCAGCTACTCCAAGTACAGCAACTACACCAACCCCAGTAACAAGTACAGCAGCTACTGAAACTCCGACCGCGACAGACAGCAAAGCTACTCCACATACAGCAACTACACCAAGCCCAGCGACAAGTACAGTAGCTACTGAAACTCCGACCGCAAGAGACTGTGCAGCTACTCCAGTTCCAAGCACAGCAGCTACACGAGCCCCAGTGACAAGTACAGCAGCAACCCAAACTCTGACTACAACAGACAGCACAGCTGCTGGTGCTACTCAAACCCCAAGCACAGTGGCTGCACCAACCCCGACAACAGATACTGCAGCCACTCCAACCACAGGGATAATCACTGCAGCTAAACCAGAGGAGCAATTCGCGCTAGTATCTGTTATAAAAATTCAAGGTCCAATTTATAAAATCAAAGGTAATTTATTGTAATGTAATACAAAGAGGTAATAAGCAAAGCAGCGCTGGGTGCGCGGGGAGTCACTGCTCCACCAACATGCACACCAGGGAAGTGACAATGTACTATATTTATTGTACCAAGGTATGCATATTCATTCAGGTGTCGCAACATG
>CABHOG010000170.1:101689-129141 GCA_902168055.1 Aratinga solstitialis
CTAAGGGATCTTTATCCTTCACTGTTGTCTTTACAGTTCCCAAGGCTTAGGCCTGCCCAGGTCATTAACAGCTGGTGTTTTCTTCGCTGTTCCCAGTGCTTGAGCCGGACCAGGGCGATAATGCCTGAATCCATTTCGTTAACTACTTCTATCCCTTCACCCACATCTCCTCCTTTTTGTTTTACTAAAAGACAGCTTTTATAGATTTATGATCTACTTTTGCCCAAGTTTCTATATTCTCCATGAGCTACTGTAGCAAACAAGGCACACAGATTAGAACACCTAAAAAGACTGACATAATGATGAATCCAAACAAGGCGCACAGATTGGATACCTAAAAAGACTGACAAAATGACTAAGATAAAGTAAAGCCATCCTGTAATGCTCAAGCCAGAAAACACTTTGTTCAACCAATTCAGTCCCTCATCTTCCTGAAGGTGTGCTGTCCTTGTTATTAAGTCTGGAATGCTTTTATGGATGATCTGATAAGTTCATGCAGCACATACCATCAAAATCTTCACACCCATGGCCTTGAGCTGACAAGAAAAATCAACAGTCGTTCTGTTCTGTAGTGAGGCATGCCTCACAGAATCGATGTCTCAAAGCAGCCCAGTTGTCCAGTGGTACCCTTTCCAGGTTTAAATGTTCTCAGTCTATTACTAGCGGCTCCCGCATGGATACGCTCTCCGTTGACTGGTTCTCCTAAAAGAGACCAGTTAACTTTGTACAGTTCCCATGGGTTAACTTCAGTGATGAATCAGCATCAGTCTTCATTGTCAGCCAACGCTTGTATAGACGGATGTGTACATCGCGCGGGGATCCATTGGGGTTCTTGTTCTATAGAGACACAAGCATAGCCTCATCCCCAAGTTATTAACCGAAAAGGACCTTCCCAGTTATGATTTGCCAAAGACTTAACCATTACCATAACAGGTTCTTTCCCTGGTATCGGATCTGGGCATATATGGGTTAGTGCAGAAAAATGCCTAATCATTGGGGGGACATTCATGCCCCTGTGTAAATCAGAACTGGATAATGTTAAAAAATTTTAAGACAAACAATGCTTTGTTAATTCATGCACTTGGGGTCTCCCCTATCATTCCCCCTTTTTGTTTTACTAGCATGTTTTTTACAGTTTTCTGTGTCGGCTCTATCAGTGCTTGACCTGTGTAATTAACATAACCACCCACAACTCCAGGCAGCATTATTTCAGTACGATTAGTCTGATTTGAAGTCACTTGATCCTTTATAACATGTGGCATTCCAGTGAAACCTACACACCATGTAACAGGTTGGAATAATGGGGGGTTTAACAAATGTGCCCAGTATACTTGCCCATTACCCATGGTCACACATAGTAGAACAGATATTACAAAGATTTCTGTCATTGTTGTTTCTTTATGTGGTTGAGTTCTGGGGCTTTATACATTTCGCTGGCAGCCAGCATGGTCCTGTCACTAGCTGTACACAGCCGTATCCTCGACCCCATGTCAGCAATGGCTCTGGTCCTTTCCACTCATTATCATGTAGGTCTTTATATAGAACCAGTGGTTTGGGCAAGGAATCGTCCGTCAGATGTCACAGACGCTGTATTGCGGAAAGGGAATCAAAACTAAACAAATTTAAAAAACTTAGTACACATTGCGCTTTTGCAAACTGTTTGTGTGGACAAAATCTTTGCATTCCACCCTTTTTTTTTTTTTTTAATATATAATACCTGCTTTAGATGACCCTACTTGAGCAGGGGATTTGGACTAGATCATATCTCCAGCATTTGCCAACCACAGGCTGCTTGGCCTGCCCTTCTCTCCTGCATAGCTCTCTGATAACAGGGGAGGCCATCCCTCACATCAAGGTCTGGCATGGCATGTGTCCCCACCACTCAACGCCTGCTCGGTTGCAGCCAACAGCGGAGCTAAAGGTTCTTCTTGGTGGCAAACACAGAGGCCAACCCAGTCTTGCCCTTGACTGTGGTAGGAGGCATTTGGCCAACCTCAGTCCTTGCACCTCACCGTCAATGCAGAGTTTCACCTGCTTCATCCAGTAACAAGTCRCTACTATGGCAAAGCACAYACAGATTTACATTAGCAGTATGTATACTACAGGGTGYAGCAGCATGTTGAAGATGCTWGTGGCAGTGAGGGACCAGCCAAAGAAATTTCCTACCAGTGGAGTTCTCTCACCCTCTGAATTTGCTCCATTGCCTGCTTTATAACACAATCATTGTATTAGAATCTTTCTACCTTTTGCCTTTAGTATTTTCTAGCAGCTGCTGCAAATTTGCATTCTCTAACATCTGCCTTACAAGTGACAAATCCATGCAATACAAGGTGTAGTTTCTTATTAGCAACTGGCTAGTAAATACAGGTGTTTTATACACAAAATCACAGCCTCTAATAATAGCTACTTTACAAGCACACATATTCAGGCTGTTACTTTTCAGTTGCCCCCAAGTGATATTTTGCAATCATTCATTTTTCTCTTCCTCTATCTCATTCTGCTTGGGGTATTCACAGTCAGCTCTTATAGCTGAAGCATCAGGTTCTTCCACTTGTCTGTCCAGCTCATGGCAAGGCTTGACAAATTTTGCAGACAGCAGCCATGGACCTGTGGGTAGGGGGACACAAATATACCCCCTCCCCCAGGTTATCAGTTCTTGAGAAGTAAGACAGGTTAAAGTGTTTCCTTATAGCAAAGGCATTCTGATGAAACAGGAATGTGAAGCAGCTGCAGAAGCAAACTGCACAGTGTTAACAGTCAAGGAGCTTGCTGTGTCATTACCCATTTTTTTTTCTTCTTTCTCTGCCACCCTGATGCTGCTTGGGTGGCGGCTGGTAAAGCTTGTGGTTGCACTACCCCTCTCACTTTTTCAGTTAGCAGTTCTTGTTTCAACTGATCTATGTGTCCCTCCAAGTCTTGGATTCACCCCCAGGTTACCTTAAACACACTGAGCAGGACTTCTCCCCTGTGCCCAGTGTGCTGCGGGCCTCTTAAGGCTTTGTTTGTGGTGTCACTACAAACTGCTCCAATACTTCAGTAGATCGAGAGGGTTTTTTATGCCTTTTTTTTTTTTCCAAAGTCGCTCACCCTGCTTTGCGCAGCTACAAACGCTGGCCTGCTCGGCAGCAGCCATAAATGCCTGCCTGCTCAACAGCAGCTACTGCTGCCTGCCTGCCGAGCAGCAGCCATAAATACCTCCCGCAACAGGACTTTTGTATTAACCCTTTCTTGCACGAAATGTTAATCTGCTACCCATTAAAAACTTTTACGTCAACCTGACAACAAATAAATGCACAGAACACCGTCTGCCCTCAACACACACACACATGCATGGGATCCCACAAACACACTCGACACAACTACAATATTTGAAACACAAAATCCAGACAATCATTACTCCCACTACACGGTCCCATGTACAGAACGTGGTGCAACGACCCTGTGAAGACAATCAAGAAACCATCTCCGAGCAGCATCATCGCAGTGCGAGGTGGCAGGCTCAACCTTAGCGGGCATCCCCTCAGAGGCTCTGCCTCCTCTGCATCGCATGAGGCTTGGGCTTTTAAACTGACCAAAATGCACACTCATTCCGACACAGGTGGCCAGTCTCCATCGGAAGAAGTGGCCAGCAGTATCTATAAAGGTCTGCAAGGGTCGGTAGAAACACGGACATACTTATATTTACCAACCTCTAGTACATAAGTATTACAGAGAGACTATATAAAATGAGTTGCATATCACCGTTCACCTGATATCTTTGATAAGAGCATACGAGAGACCTTCCCACCACGGGTTTTGATCCAGCACATACACCACCAGGAAACCACACAATACGTCTGCATCCCCCACCCATCTCACTTCTCCCTTTACAGTTGTCCATTTATCAGGAGGACCTGGGGGATAAAAATCAGGCTCCTTTTTCTGGATCAACAAGCCTCAGGTCAAAAGAACTATCCAGGTCAGCATCAAAATTATCAGGCTTCAGAACCTCAGGAGCAGCAGCAGCAGCCTGAGGAAAGTGCACAGGCTCCTCATTACTGTGTTCTGGAGTTTCAGCGTTATCAAGTGCAATTAAAACATTTCCTCCCGCAGGTTTCAGGTGATCTGAGAGTAGGCTCTTTCTCAGGATTAACAGGGCCCGGGTCAAAAGGATCGTCTTCATCCCCTCCCTCAGTCTTTGCAGCTGCAGCAGCGACCGGCAGAGATTCGGGGGGGGGGGGGGGGGGGGGGGGGGGGGGGGGGGGGGGGGGGGGGGGGGGGGGGGGAGGGGGGGAGCACTGGGCTACGCTATCTCATTTTTTGACTTTAGCGTTTCTAAAATAGTTCTCCAATAGCTAACAATTTTTTCACAGTGTCATCGCCTTTTGTGGCTGCGTCCCACAATTTAACTCTTGCACCATCCCGCAAAGAGACCTCAAATACGGTGGACTCATCAATCTCTGGATAACGCGTCTTCAACCATTTCAACATTAACTTTGAGTCTGTCTCTTTAAAAGTTGCTCCCTTCTTCTTAAGAAGTGAAAACATCTGTAAAACGGAGGCTTCTTCCTTATTAATATTTCCCCCCATAGTCCTGTTCCCGGCTGCTCACCTTTTCCAGATGATCGTTATGTCAGGACCTCTTCGGTGCTCCCCCACAGGCCTCCTCACCTCTCCCAGGTGATAGGCTTGTGTAGCCAAAAGATCCTTTAATGCTGATTACATAGTAACTACTGTTTTCCCTTCTTTTGAAAGTTGAGAACACATCCCCCTGACTGCTCCCCTTTTAAGAGGTGCGAATTTTCCCGGGAAGGCAGCTCTCTGGTCCGCTGCGTGACTGGTTCAGTCAGCTCTCCACCGGGGCTGGATCCTATTCAATCCCTGTCTTAGAGAGTATATGCTGAAAGAGTTTTAGTACAGCCATTTCTTCTTTACTGAGCTGGCTTCCCATACTGCCTTACAAGCATTAAAAAACTCACTTGGCAGCTCACCTTTTTTATAACCACTGCAGTGCGTTCCGGGCTCTATGGCTCCGCCAAGTCGATCTACTCCCAGCCAGTGGTCCGCGGCACCACGATCCATCGTGACTTCCCCACGATCCGTCATGCTTCTATTTTCAATATGAAAAGTATCCAGGTCCCTGTTCGGGCGCCATTTGCTGTGAGATGGACTCAGTCAGAGACCAATATGATCAGACACAAGTCACTTTATTGCCCCCCAGCAGTCCCTTATATAGTCTACTAAGTGCTAAGCAGTAACTTTCTACTCTCTCACTTCCTTATCATCCCAATTCAGCAAAACTACTAAGGGTTAAAATATTTACATCTTTTGTTCTGTCTTTGAGATGCACATCCTGCTTTATCTTTCAAACTCTCTGCTTTGTTTTGCTAAGGGATCTTTATCCTTCACTGTTGTCTTTACAGTTCCCAAGGCTTAGGCCTGCCCAGGTCATTAACAGCTGGTGTTTTCTTCGCTGTTCCCATTGCTGGAGCTGGACCAGGGCGATAATGCTTGAATCCATTTCGTTAACTATTTCTATCCCTTCACCCACAAGCAGTGTGCGCTCACAGTCCAGAAAGCCAACTGTATACTGGGCTGCATCAAAAGGAGTGTGACCAGAAGGTCGAGGGAGGTGATCCTGCCCTCTACTCTGCTCTCATGAGACCTCACTTGGAGTATTGTGTGCAGTTCTGGTGTCCTCAACATAAAAAGGTCATTGAATTGTTGGAACAAGTCCAGAGGAGGGCCATGAGGATGATCAGGGGACTGGAGCACCTCCCATATGAAGATAGGCCGAGAAAGTTGGGGCTGTTCATCCTGGAGAAGAGAAGGCTGTGTGGAGATCTCATAGCAGCCTTCCAGTATCTGAAGGGGGGCTATAAGGATTCTGGGGAGGGACTCTTCATTAGGGACTGTAGTGGTAGGACAAGGAGTAATGGGTTCAAACTTAAACAGGGGAAGTTTTGACTGGGTATTAGGGGGAAGTTCTTTCCTGTGATGGTGGTGAGGCACTGGAAAGGGTTGCCCAGGGAAGTGGTGAATGCTCCATCCCTGGCGGTGTTCAAGGCCAGGTTGGACAGAGCCTTCGGTGTCATGGTTTAGTGGGAGGTGTCCCTGCCCATGTCAGGGGGGTTGGAACTGAATGATCTTAAGGTCCTTTCCAACCCTGACTTTTCTATGATCCTATGAATCTCAAAGGTTCTGTTTATCACCATCTTTCCCTGGAAAATGCATTCAGAAACAAACACATGCATAGCACTGGAGCTCACTTTAGGTATTCATCTTTGGAGGGACAGAAAGGATAATATGATTCCTGAATTTGTTTCTGATAGAACCATGTAGCTCCATTAAGCAGGTACCTATAACTTGGTATAATGTACTAGTAGGCTAGTACATTATATCTTTCAGCATTTTGAAATGCATGTGAGAAAAACTGTTCTGTTGGCATTCTGAATATTAGGAGTGACCTTGATCCAGCCAGCTTAATTTATTCTGTAGCGTAATTAATCATAAAGTCATAGTTTGGGTTGGAAGGCACCTTTAAAGGTCATGTAGACCAACCCCCCTACAATGAGCAGGAGCATCTGCAACTACATGAGGTTGTTCAGAGCCCTGTCCAACCTGACCTTGAATATTTCCAGGGGTGGGGCATCTACCACATCTCTGGGCCACCTGTTCCAGTGTTTTACCACCCTCATCGTAAAAAAAAAAAAAACTTCCTTATGTCTAGTCTGAAATTAGCTCAATTTGTAACCTCAGGATTGAGAATGAAATAGCTTTGTATCTTTCCTTTAATATCACAGTTTTTCAACTACTCAAGTTCTCTGTAGACCTGTTGTTTAGTACAGGTAATGATTCAGAGAAATCTCCAGGAACGTTTTAAGTTGACAAACAGGTATTCTTTATTGCAGTACCGGGAGACATGGGGGATCGCTTCTCCAAGTGTGTCTCTCCCAAGCATCAACCAGGCTGTGATTATATTGTCCTTAAACATACATATTCATTAGATTACATACATTACATCATACTTTCAGAGAATGTCTCCTGTATGCACACAAAAATGTGGTAGTGGGCTGTCAGACCCCCGGTGGTTATTTCTTCATCATTTTATTCTAAGATCATTGTCATATCAGTCATATCAGTAACCACCAGGAGGTTATGTCAAAGCTTATCTTAGTAATTTCCTTTTCTCTATAGTTGCTAACAAAGCCTAACATCCTTGAGATTACTCATTTACAACCCTATTCTTCAATCAACCCCATTCTTCAGTAAACAAGGAGAAGACATACCAGAGGCTGTAATTAGTCTACAGGCTGCTGATCCCTAAAGAACTTGGAAAGTTATATCAGTGAGGAACGTCACTGAACATGAGTCCTCCTGGGCTCTCCAGGGGTGAGGGTGAGAGAAAGAATGCTGGCAGGCAAGGAATGTTTAGTCTCAACACGCTCCTCCATCTTTTCCATAGTTGTTGTGATTTAAGACCAGCCGGTAACTCAGAACCACGCAGACACTATCTCACTGCCCCCCTTCTTCCTCTCCCCACTCCCAGAGGGATGGGGAGGAGAATCGAAAGAATGTAACTCCCACTGGGAGAATGCAACTCCCACTTATCCTCTGCGCTTTCTCAGTAATAACACTGAGACCACACTTGAAGATGTCTGCTTAAAAGGACCTCTCTGTTTCAGTTTGTGAATATGCAAAACTGGAGATGCTAAACCAGGGACACACCTTCCTATTTCTTTAAACCAGGTTCCTGTTACTAACCTGTCTATGCCTATTGCCATCTTCATTAAGCCTTGCACATGAGCTGCCAGTAAAAACAGCATGCCTGATGTCTCATTTATGTTGCTTCACTGACTCTCTATCCCCTGGCTAGGAAGGATCAGGTACTCTGTGCAGAAAGCAAGCCCAGATAGCTCTGAAACAACAACAAAAAGTCGTGTTTTCTTGGCTCTGCAGTTGGGACTGTTTGAGCATGCCTAATCCCTGTTGTCCAGTTGCAGGAGGAGCAGGGGGGACAGTTCAGAACATAACACTCAGTTAGACCTTTCCCACCCTGGGAAGGAAAGAAGGACCCATGTTCTCCCTCTTTTCTGCTGCCCTGGTTTTCAGAAGGGAATAGTGCAAGGAACACATATATCTTCACCATTCCCAGGTACAGCTCCTCTACAGCTCGTCTTGGAAAGAACCTAGAAGAAGCTGAGGTGAAAGCTGAGGTAGAACTGATTAAGTAATGGTGCTATAGCAAAGACTTTGTCAAGAAAGCATGACGCATTTGTAGAGCTGTCTAGTTGGTGATGGTTATATGTGAGGGCTGCTTTTTGTACAAGGGTCTTTGGAAATACTGATATATTTGTGAGAAAGTATTTCCTGTTACAGGTCTGAACAAGACCAAGGAACATAATCACCCAACAGCTTGAAGCCACTGTGCATTGTGTCAGAAATAAAGCTGGCCATAGTTTCAGAGAGTGGGTGCTGTGCATGTCTTTCATTTGATACATCTTCTCCCTCTACTTCTTAGACCACTATGCCCGCCCTTTCTTTCTGTGTGCCATGGTTTAAGCCCAGCCTGTAACTCAGAACCATGCAGATGTTCACTCACTCCCCACTTTCTTCCTCCCCCCACTCCCGGAGGGATGGGGAGGAGAATTGAAAGAATGTAACTCCCACGGGTTGAGATAAGAACAGTCCAGTAACTAAGGTATAACACAAAACCACTACTGATACCACCAATAATAATAATGATGAGGGAAATAACAAGGTAAGGAAATACAACTGCTCACCACCCGCCGACCAATACCCACCCTGACCAAGCAGTGATCTAGCCCTTCCAGGTAACTGCCCCCAGTTTATGTACTGGGCATGACGCACTGTGTTATGGAATACCTCTTTGGTTAGTTTGGGTCAGGTGTCCTGTCTCTGCTTCCTCCCGGCTTCCCCTCCTCCCTGGCAGAGCATGAGACTCAGAAAGTCCTTGGTCGGAGTAAACATTACTGAGCAACAACTGAAAACATCAGTGTCATCAGCGTTGTTCCCAGGCTGAAAGTCAAAAACACAGCACTGCACCAGCTACTAAGAAGGAGAAAAATGACTGCTACAGCTGAACCCAGGTCACTATGGAAGTGCTGTGTTTACTTGCAGGACCCTAACTCTGCTTAAAATCCACCCCTGCACATGCAAATGAGATACAGCCATTGTACTCATGGCAATACACCACCAAGATCATCTGGCTGTGCAGCTGATGCCCCAGTGTCCTAAACTGTGCTGCATCTGTTTTCTATAGCCATGGGACCCTGTTTGAACTTGTAGAGGAATTCTTAGAGGCTAACAGGCATAGTGTCTTGATGCAGGCCTACTTGCACAACCCAGCCTATGAGCCTGTCGACAGGCTCAGTGTGTCCTTGAAGCAGGCAAACCAGGGAGCAGAGCCAGAATAAACCGGCTAGCCGGAGGCGAAACAGGGGGTAGCTGACCATGGGAAAGGATGGGCCGTGGACGTTACGGGATGTGGGCTTTTGCCTTGAACCAACCGGGTTGTAGCCATAGGTGCATGGACAGCGTTGTTTAACCAATGAATGTATTGTTTGCTGCGTGTGAACCCTGAGAAACCCTATATAATCTCAGCAATATTGTGAATAAAACGAGCAGTGATCATACCTCTGTGAGGACTCATCATTGACTCTGGAAGCTCCTTCGCATCATGAACTCAAATACTTCTCTGAAGTGCCTGCATACCAATGCACATAGTATGGGAAACAAACAGGGAGAATTAGAGATCTATGTGAAGTCCCTGGGCTTTGATCTCATTGCAATTACAGAGACATGGTGGGATAGCTTGCACGACAGGAATGTTGTCATGAATGGCTACATGTGTTTTAGGAAAAACAGGCCAGGAAGGTGAGGTGGTGGAGTTGCCCTTTATGTGAGAGAACACCTGAAACGCCTGGAGCTCTGTCTCAGGGTAGATGATGAGTGAATTTAGAGCTTATGGTTCAGGATTAAAGGGCAGACCAGCAAGGATGACACTGTTGTGGGTGTTTGCTACAGACCACCTGATCAGGCGTATGAAGTAGATGAGGCCTTTTAAAGAGAGCTGGAAGTAGCCTCACAATCACAGTGAGGAACAAACAATCCAGGAGGTTCCTGGAAAGTATTGATGACAACTTTCTGACACAGGTGATGGAGGAGCCAATGAGGAAAGGTGTGCTGCTGGACCTTATATTAACAAACAAGGAAGAACTGGTTGGTGATGTGAAAGTAGGGGCAGACTGGTCTAAAGTGACCATGAGATCATGAAGTTCAGTATCGTGAGAGGAAGAATCATAGAATCATAGAATATTTCGGGTTGGAAAGGACATAAAGATCATCTAGTTCCAATCCCCCTGCCAGGGGCAGGGGCACCTCCCACTAAACCATGCCACCCAAGGCTATGTCCAATCCAGCCTTGAACACCGCCAGCAATGGAGCATTCATAACTTCCCTGGACAACCCATTCCAGTGCCTCACCACCCTTACAGTAAAGAATTTCTTCCTCATATCCAATCTAAACTTCCCCTGTTTAAGTTTGAACCCATTACCCCTTGAAGCAGGACAATAAGTAAGATTTCAGCCCTAGACTTCAGGAAAGCTAACTTTGGCCTTTTCAGGAACCTTCTTGGAAGAATCACATGGGAACAGGCCCTAGAGGGAAGAGAGATCCAAGAGAGATGATTAATATTCAAGCATCACTTTCTCTAGGCTCAAGAATGGTGCATCCCCTTGGGCAAGAAATTGAACAAAGGGGGTAGGATGCCTGCATGGATGAACAAGGATCTCCTGTCAAAACATAAACACAAACAAGAGATATCCAGGAGGTGGAAGCAGGGACAGGACACTTGGGATGAATGTAGGGATGTTGTCAGAGTATGCAGAAATGTGACGAACTGAGCCAAGGCCCATTTAGAACTATATCTGGCTAAGGATGTCAAGGGCAACAAGAAGGACTTCTTCAAATATATCAATAATAAAAGGAAAACTAGGGAAAATGTGGGCCCGCTACTGAATGGAGCAGGGACCCTGGCAACAGAGGATGCAGAGAAGGCAGAGATACAGGGATCCTGAATGCCTTCTTTGCTTCAGTCTTCAGTGCCAAAGCCAGCCCTCAGGAATCCGTGACTCAGGAGACAAGGGAGAAGGTCCGGAGAAGGGAAGTCTTTCCCTTGGTTAAGGAGGGTTGGGTTAGAGATCATTTAGACAAACCATCTACAAGTCCATGGGCCCTGACAGGATGCACCCATGAGTGCTGAGGGAGCTGGCGGACATCATTGCTAGGCCACTGTCAATCACCTTTGAAAGGTCATGGCAATCAGGAGAGGTGCCTGAAGACTGGAAAAAAGCAAATGTCACCCCAATCTTCAAAAAGGGCAAGGAGGACCCTGGGAGCTACAGGCCAGTCAGCCTTGCCTCAGTCCCTAGAAAAATGATGGGACAGCTTCTCTCCAGTTCTGGACTCCCCAGTACAAGAGACATGGAGCTCCTGGAGCAAGTCCAGTGAAGAACTGATAGAATGATTAATGGTCTGGAGCATCTCTGAAGGAGCTGGACCTGTTCAGCCTAGAAAAGAGAAATCTCGGGGGGATCTGATCAATGTATATAAGCATATGAAAGGAGGGTGACAAGAGGATGGGGACAGACTCTTCTTGGTGCCAGGCAATAGGACGAGAGGCAGTGGGCATAAACTAAACCACAGGAAGTTCCACCTGAATATGAAGAACAACTTCTTTACTGTGAGGGTGACTGAGAATTCGCATAGGTTGTCCAGAGAGGTTGTGGAGTCTCCTTTCCCAGAGATATTCAAGAGCTGACAGGATACAATCCTGAGTAATATGCCCTAGGTGACTGCTTGAGCAGGGAGGTTGGATTAGATGACCTCTGGTGGTCCCTTCCAACCCTAACCATTCAGTGATTCTGTGATCCTACTGGGCCACTAGGATTTGCAGGACAGGCTTCATTTTTTTGCTTTGTGAATAGTAATTTGTTCTGTGGTGACTTCCCAGCTGTTTTACAACAGGCTGGCATGTGACAACATGATGTCTCCAGTCAGTCTGAGGCCTCCCAAACCTCCAGCCATAGAATCATAGAATCAGAATCACAGAATAGTTAGGGTTGGAAAGGACCTTAAGATCATTTAGTTCCAACTCCCCTGCTGTGGGCAGGGATACCACACACTAAACCATGTCACCCAAGGCTCTGTCCAACCCAGCCTTGAACACCGCCAGGGACGGAGCATTCACAACTTCCTTGGGCAACCTGTTCCAGTGCCTCACCACCCTCACAGTAAAGAACTTCCTCCCTATATCCAATCTAAACTTCCCCTGTTTAAGTTTGAACCTGTTACCTCTTGTCCTATCACGACAGTCCCTCATGAAGAGTCCCTCTCCAGCATCCTTATAGGCCCCCTTCAGATACTGGAAGGCTGCTACGAGATCTCCATGCCTCCTTCTCTTCTCCAGGCTGAACAGCCCCAACTTTCTCAGCCTATCTTCGTATGAGAGGTGTTCCAGTCCTCTGATCATCCTTGTGGCCCTCCCCTGGACTTGCTCCAGCAGCTCCAAGTCCTTTTTATGTTGAGGACACCATAATCGTGCACAGTACTCCAAGTGAGGTCTCACGAGAGCAGAGTAGAGGGGCAGGATCTCCTCCTTCGCCCCATGATTCTTTTGATTCAGCCCAGGACACGGTTGGCTTTCTGGGCTGCAAGCGCACACTGCCGGCTCATGTTAAGTTTCTCATCGACCAACACCCCCAAGTCCTTCTCCGTAGGGCTGCTCTGAATCTCTTCTCTGCCCAACCTGTAGCTGTGCCTGGGATTGCCCTGACCCAGGAGTAGGGCCTTGCACTTGGCTTGGTTGAAGCTCATGAGTTTGGCATCAGCCCACCTCACAAGCGTGTCAAGGTCCCTTTAGATGGCATCCCTTCCCTTCAGCATGTTTACCGCACCACACAGCTTGGTGTCATCTGCAGACTTACTGAGGGTGCATTCAATCGCACTATCCATGTTGCCGACAAAGATGTTGAACAAGATCGCTCCCAACACTGTCCCTGAGGGACACCATTTGTTACTTATCTCAAACTGGACATTGAGCCGTTGACCAGAACTCTTTTTGTGCAGCCATCCGGCCAGTTTTTTATGCACCGTGGTCCATCTATCAAATTGATGTCTCCCCTGTTCAGAGGTAAGGATGCCATGACAAGGAAATATTTATATCTCACACATACAGCAGGCCAACATTTTCTAAGTTATCTTGGCTCTTTTTCCCACTCAGAAGTGTTCTGTATCCACTGGCTCTTTCCAGGGGGGAGGGCAATGAGATCTGACACAGAGTCAGTCAGATGTCCTTTCATGTCTGCATCCTGCCTGATATTGACTAGGGTAAGTACTTCAGAGGAAGGATCGAGAAACCTTGCAAATGAAAAATATGTCTACGAAATAACCACCCTTTGTATTCTTCGATGATGATTTATACCATGAAGCTAGGTAGTTTGCCTCGATATTTTTTTTCCTAGATAAATAAGAAATACTAAATTCCTGCTACCTTTTGACCACAATATTATTTTCCAGCTGTGAGTTTCACAGCATAACACTAAGGAAAAAGACAATTTCACATTCCTACATTTAAAATTGGTTGCCCTTCCATTTCTTAGGTATGATTTTCATTATAAGAAATATCAACAGGGAGCCGTTTATATATATTTCCAGTTTCTCACCTTTAAATTGTCTGTAATTTTTCAGATATCTTGCATACTTTAAACTCCCACTGCTCTTTGAAGTTTTCTTTTGTTTTCAATATGCTGTCTCTGTTCTCTCTGACAAATATTTCTGATGAATTAGATATTCATTTAAATGCAGTTCCAGTGTACCCATTACTGCATTTTGTATACTTCCCCCATGATTGCATTATTTACCATACAACCAAAATTAAAGGCAATATGAGCCCATCTAAGATCAAGTACTCCCTCCCTCTATAATTTATTAAATGAGTTTGTTGGCCCCACATTTCAAAATAGGAGTTAATAAATAAACCATATTTTAATATGATTTTCATGTGCAGCTACAGAAGTATTGTCACAATGTACACCACAGCTGCCAAGGATAACAAGGTATGCTAAATATCTTGGTACTGAGCACACTTCACAGCAGTAATGGGGTTTCACACAACAAATCCATCTTTTATCTAGCTGCAGAACATGTCATTAAATAGTAAAATAATATTTACATAAAAAAACCCAACTGTGGGTTGTGGTTTGCCTTTCCAGCAACCTTCACTGTCCATTAATTCACTTTCTCTGAGCACTGTCACTAAGGCTATCCCTGTGCCTACACTTATACTGACTTTTAGCAGATTTTGCTCTTCTTAGTCTTACCATATTTTCTTTTTATTTCTTTTGCCTTTACAACCCTTTCTGTCATTTCCACTGCTTCCTGTTCTCCTATTTTCCTTCCTCCTTTTTCTCTCCTTCCTTCTTCTTTTACCACAGCCTCACAAAAAAAAAAAAAAATCTTTGGCTGTGTTGACTGTCCTAGTGTTTGTCCTCCTCCCTGCAGACTGGGTTTTAGAGCTGATCTACTCAGAGAAGCAAGAAGAAACTCATGCTCACAGACAGCTGAAAAAAGGGGAAGCTGCTGGCTGGAAGCTAGGGTGGTGTCATGGTTTAAGCCCAGATGGTAACTCAGCCACACAGCTCACTTCCCCCCCCTTCTACCTCCCTCTTCTCCTGGAGGGATGGGGAGGAGAATCGAAAGAATGCAAATCCCACAGATTGAGATAAGAACAGTCCAGTAACTAAGGTATAATACAAAACTACTACTACCACCACCACCTATAAGAATAATGATGATAAGGGAAATAACAAGGGGAGAGAATGCACTTGCTCACTGTGGGTGTAAAGGACCTTGATGTGAAGGATTTCTGAGCTAGACTAGCTGCTAGGAGAGCTTTGAGATAGCAGAGGAATGTTGCTGGGAAAGTTCTGAGACCGTAGGGGAGTATTGCAGGGAAAGTTAGGCAAGATAAGAAGGAAGAAAGAAGCAAGGAACCAGTATCCAATGAGGGGAAGACAGCGAGAAGCAGGCATCCAATTAAGGCAACCAGTGAGCAAGATATCAACCAATGAAGAAGCGAAAATACCCACATGGATGGTGATAGCTAACCAATTGTATTAGCCGCTCATACACGCGGGCACTTCGTGTAGCCTATATCAACCCTGGACCTTCGGGAAATAAATGATTTCATTTCCTAACCAGAAACGGGGTCCATGCCATTAGGGTTGCTGCCTGTTCACATAGCTTAACTGATACAAGCCATCCTCGGGCTAAGCCTTCCCGATATAAGTCTGCTCTTCCAGTGTGGCCACGCTTAACATGCAACCATTCAAGCAATCATTCCCATTCCTGGTCATCGTTTATGACATCAATTTTCCTCAGTCGTGTGAGGTTGTCCACTTCTTGGTTAAACTGAGCAGTGATTGAGTTTGAACAATCGTGTCCTTTTACCCAACCAACATGTAGCTTCCTTTGTTCCCCTATCTCTAACAGTTGTTTCCAGCTATCGGTTTCCCAAACTGGGACTCTATTCACCTGCCAATCCTTTGCTGCCCAATGACCCACCCTTTCAGTGGCTCCTTTAAAAACAGCATATGAATCCATGTAAATATGACTAGCACCGTGCTGTGAAGCTAGTAGGACTGCTCTGAGTTCCCCCACTTGTGCACTACCTTCTCCTGTTTCAGTTATTTTATTTTTTGTTGTTACTTCTAATGCCATGGCTGTGTATTTCCATTTATTGTTTTCTCGATAAGTTGATGCATCTGTAAACCACACTCCAGTAAGATCACTACCTCCCTTCAGAGGGGGTGCTTCCTGAATCGGAGATGGTTTATTCGGCAGAGATTGGAATAACAGAGTATCATCTATGTCCTTTTGTAGTTTGGACACTTTAACACTGCCTTCTGAAATTGGCACGATTTCATTAATGCCTTCTAAATAAGCATGCCACTTACGAACTGTAGATTTCTAAGCAACGCCGGCAGGTGGTGCTGTTCCCTTACAGACCACATCTAGGAGGCGGAAAGGCCCCCGAATGATTACACCTTGCTCTCTCCTTATTCTGCTCATTTCACTGCTCGGACTAGGGATAGCAGGCCTTTCTCAAGATCTGAATATCTCTTTTCGGTATCATTGAAAGAGTGAGAGCTAAATTCTAATGGTCTCTCTGGTCCATCTGGTCCTTTTTGCCATAAGTTACAGTGGAAGCCATGTTCGCTGAACCCCCATTCTACATGGATTGGGTCAGTTGGATGTATAGGACCAAGGTGTTGGAATAACCTTAACTCTTTTATTAGCAGCTCTAGTGCATTGGCGTGTTGTTCAGTCCATTCCCAGACTTTTCCTTTTCTAAGCAGATTATAAAGAGGATGGGCAATAATGGAAAAGCCAGGAATATGTTTATGCCAATAACCTGAAGTTCCCAAGATTTGTTGTAACTCTTTTACACTAGATGGATTTTGCCCACGATCTCGGGTTTCCAGAGTGTCTTGAGGAATAGAAGCAGCTCCTTTTACCCACCAGACGCCCAGGAATTTAATTTCTTGTGCAGGCCCCTGACACTTTGAGTCCGGAATTTCCAAACCTAATTTGAGTAATGTCCCTTGAATGATTTCCATTGTGTCTTTTACACTTTCTTGGTTTTCTCCCCCAATCAGTATATCATCAATGTATTGATATACTGCATTACCAGGTGGGACAGGAATCTCTGCCAAAATCTTTGCTAAAGCATTGTGTGCAATGGTAGGGGAATGTTTATATCCCTGTGGAAGTAGGTTAAAGGTATATTGGATTCCTTTCCATGTGAATGTGTGAATGCAAACTGCGCTTTGTCCTGTTCAAGGAGGGGAATCATGAAAAGCATATCCTTAACATCTAAGGCAGCCATCCAAGGGTGGGCAGCTCCTTGTATCATTGTCACAATTTCGGCAATATTTGGGACTGCTGCAGTTAGAGGTGCAATATTGGCGTTTAACTGTCGATAATCTACTGTGAAATGCCATTGTCCGGTGGGTTTCTTTACAGGCCACACTGGGGAATTATAAGGTGCGTGAGTTCGTTTAATGATACCCCTCTTTTCCAACTCCATCACCACCCCATCAACCCCTGTAAGTGCTGCTGCAGGCAAGGGGTATTGCCAAATATTGGTAATTTTAGATGGAGGTAAGGGTATGAATGTTTGTAACAGACTTAACCTCATTGTGCCTGATCCCTGTTCATGTCCTGCAAAACTCCACATAGATCCATCCAGGAGTTTCCATGCTCGCCCACACAAGGTGCCAAATCCTAAAAGGTTTGTATGTGCAGCACCGACTAATACTTCTACCCGGGTTAGTCATAGAATCATAGAATAGTCAGCTCCTCGCGTCCGCTGAGCTGCCGGCTCCTGGCTAAGCCCTGTCGAGGACTTGAGGCTCCCTCGGTGCCTGTTGCTGCTCCGAGTTGAAGCTCCTGGACGCAGAGCCTCCCCCCGATCAGGCATGCTGCAGGTGTCCCCTCTCGAGACAGTCACCTCAGCAATGGGCCGGAAATGGCTGCTGCTCCTCTGGTAACCAAAGGGTTATTTTTACAGTGGGGCATTCCTTTACTACACCATCAATTCCTGTGAATTTAACTCTGCGTTGGGTAGGTTTTATGTCTAAAGCTTGTGCTGTCTCATTAGTGATCACTGACTGACATTTGAGCCCCAGTATCAATAAGAAATTCCACCAATATTTTTTGGGGTCTGAGCAGGATGGCAATAATAGGTTCAGAGTTGTCATTAGAGAGCCATTGCACTGCTAATACCCATTGGGCAGGGTGGCTCACTGCCCTCCCCGGGGATGGAAGTTTTTTTGCTGAAATTCTGACAGGTCATTCAAATTACTTTCTGGTGCAGAAGGCACATTCTCCTCACTGTTTGGGAATTCCTTACCCAAGCGTTTTTCCCCTACTGAATTATTCCTTTCAGATAGAGATTGGACTAATGTATGGAGATCCTCTGTCAACATACCATGTAGGATGTGTCGAGGTACACCCAGATCCAGGGCTTTATACCACAACTCATTCCGTTCCTTTTTAGATCGGAACTTGCCATCAAATTTAGAGTTGTGGGTAGAGAAACGATGGGATTTAGGATTTTCAGCCTGACTTTGGTCAGGGTTAGAATTCCGAGGGTGCACTTGGTGGACCCTTCGGGTGTGGTCGGAGGGTTTTTCCCTAGATGAACCAACCCATCCCATTTCGCATCCATATTGGTCTATTTCATGTACAAATTCGTTCCAGGTGAGTGTGTAAGCCCGTTGGCCTCGCCTGTGACTGTGATCTCGTATGCGGTCCTGAATATTGACTACAAACGTCTTGAGGCAATCGGGGAAACTGCGAACGAGGGGATTTAATCAGTCAGCATCTACAATTGCTGACATTGGGGATTTTCGCAAATCATCCCTATTGTACATTGCTTGTATACAAGCTGCTTTCTGTACTGCCTCAGCTAAATCAGAGTAGCTAATAGTTTGAATCGATAGTGGTTCTCCTCCCTCTCGTGGGTCTAACCCATCTGCCCAATATGCTACCCGAGCAGTTAGGGAATAATAGTGATCCCCTGGCGTGGTAGTTAAAAACACTCCAGGTCCCCAAAAGCCTCCTGCTTCATCCTCATTTAACATAATCATATCTCCTCCCTGAAGGGAGATTCGCCACAGATATTCTGTCTCAGACTCTCCAATACATCTGGAGTATTTTTCCCTTAATCTCATTAACACTGTGGGTGACCATGGGCAGGTACGTACAACTGTGTGGACCTCCTAATCACTATCGACAGCAGTCTCAGCTTTAATAAGAGGTTGCAAGGAAATCAAGGTCTCTTCCTTATCACTATCATCACTGTCAGACCATAAATCTTCAGTCTGAGCTGGGCAATTGTGGTGGTTTAAGTCCAGTCAGACATGCGGTTTGCTCACTCACTCCCCCCTCTTTCTTCCCCCCGCTCCCAGAGGGATGGGAAGGAGAATCAAAAGAATGCAACTCCGGTAGGTTGAGATAAGAACAGTTCAGTAACTAAGATATAACACAAACCACTACTGCTACCACCAATAATAATAATGACAAGGGAAATACAAGGGAAGAGAATACAACTGCTCACCACCCGATACCAAGCCCGACCCAGCAGTGAACCCAACCCTTCCGGGTCCCTGTCCCTCGTTTTAACATCCTGGACATGACGTGCTGTGGTATGGAATGCCTCTTTGGTCAGTTTGAGTCAGGTGTCCTCTCTCTGCTCCCTACTGGCTTCCCCTCCTCCCCGGCAGAGCATGAGGTTCAGAAAGTCCTTGGCCAGACCAAAACATTACTAAGCAGTAACTGAAAACACTGGTGTTATAAGCACTGTTCCCAGGCTGAAAGTCAAAAACACAGCGCTGCACCAGCTACCAAGAAGGAGAAAAATGACTGCTACTGCTGAACCCAGGACAGTATCCACCCCTTATTCCATACCATTCACGTCATGCTCAGATCCCACATTTTCAATATACCATCACATGTATATATGCAAATCCACACACACATACAGAGGGAGAGAGACCATTCCTTAGTGTGTAAACCAATCCCTACAAAGCTGCTGAGTCCATCCAATCCATGATATCGGGCTCCATCTCTTGTCACACTCTTTCAGAGCAGGGGAGGCTGTGTGCAGTGTTCACACTTGTGAATAACCTGGGCAATAATGTCCATTGCTAAGTCCACCCCTCGATCATGTGTCCATCTGTATGTTGCATCTCTGCCCTGATGGCCTGAGGTGTCATGGGCCCACCAGGCTCAAAATAATTCACCCTCCCCTCCAGCAGTTTCTGCAGCTTGTCTTTAGGTACTCCATACATCTGCCTTCCATCTCCGATTCTTCCAAAGCACTGGTGGGGCCCAGTGGTCTAGATATTCGCTCATACTATCCCACACACCCTGGCACTCATGACTGTCCAGCCTCGGGGAAAGTCTGTTGGTCATCCTAGATCGTCTTCTATCCCCGGACAAGGCCCGAACCTGGCTCTGCTTAACTCTCAGGACCATTTGCAACACAGCTACATACTGGAGTAAACCCTCGTGGCACCAGTGCCTTACAACTATGGCAAAGTGATGTTACTCATTTCCCTGAGTTTGGGAAACAAAAGTATGTTCACGTTTCCATTGATACATTTTCACACACGGTCTGGGCCATGGCAGGGACAGGTGAAAAAGCCTGCAATGTTATTCATCATTGGCGTGGTGCCTTCGCAGCTTTAGGTGTTCCGGAACAAATATCTGCAGGGCTGCTCTTAATCTCTTCTCTGCCCAAACTGCAGCTGTGCCTGGGACTGCTTCGACCTAGGTGTAGGACTTTGCACTTGGACAGACAATTCACATACCTGTTCCTCCAGAAATGAAGTAGTTTTTCCATCCCGCTTTCTCATGTCTTCTCCATGATCCTGCAGGAAAAACCATAGGGTGCCCTGCGGCATGTACCTTCTGTATCTTCCCTCTCAAGCAAGAGGGCACTTACTATTAACAGCTGAGATGTTGGTCTGTACAAGTGAGGCCAGAATAAGATCACACAACTGAGTGCTGCCATACCAGACATGCAAGAACTTCAATATGAACCGGAGTCAAAGGCAGCTAAGTGGGATGCCACAACTGATATTTCCAGTATATTTCTCTCAATCCCTGTGGCAGCAGAGTGCAGGCCACAGTTCGCTTTTACCTGGAGGGGCATCCAGTAAACTTGGAATCGACTGCCCCTGGGGTGGAAATACAGCCCTGCCATCTGCCATGGACTGATCCACACTGCACTGGAACAGGGGCAAGCTCCAGAACACCTGCAATACATTGATGACATCGTCATGAGGGGTGATACAGTAGAAGAAAGGGAAGAAAATAATCCAAATCCTTCTGAAGGTTGCTTTTGCCATAAAACAAAGTAACATCAAGGGGATGGCACAGAAGGGAAATAAAAAGGGGAGAGAATAGAATTGCTCAACACCCACTGACCCATACCCAGCCCAACCTCAGCACCGATATCGGCCTTCCAGGTAGCTGCCCCCAGTTTATATACAGGGCATGATGTGCTGCAGTATGGAATACCCCTTTGGCTACTTTGGGTCCTGTCACTGCTTCTGCCCGGCTTCCCCTCCTCCCTGGCAAAGCATGAGACTGAGAAAGTCCTTGATCAGAGTAAACATTACTTAGCAACAACTAAAAACATTTGTGTGCTATCAGCACTGTTCTCAGAATAAAGTGAAAAACACAGCAGTGCACCAGTTACTAAGAAGGAGAAAAAAGACTGCTACAGCTGATCCCAGGTCATGGGGTCCTGAGCAATGACGATCCTTTGAACAAATGAAATGGGATATAATTCATACAGTAGTCCTTGGGCCAGTCCAGACAGGGCAAGATGTGAAAAATGTGCTTTACACTGCAGCTGTGGTGAATGGTCCTACCTGGAGCATCTGGCAGAAAGCACCAGGGGAGACTTGATGTTGACCCCTTGACTTTTGGAATCAGGGATATAGAGGATCCAAGGCCCACTATACTCCTACTGAAAAAGAGATACTGGCAGCCTATGAAGGGGTTCAAGATCCTTTGGAAGTTATTGGTACTGTAGCACAGCTCCTCCTGGCACTCCAGTTGCCTGTGCTGGGCTGGATGTTCAAAAGCAGGGTCTCTTCTACACCTCATGCAACTGATGCTACATGGAGTAAGCGGGCCACACAATGAGCTCACATAAGAAATCCCAGTTGTTCGGGAAATCTAGGAGACATCACGGACTGGCCAGAGGACAAAGATTTTGGAATATCACCAGAGGAACAGGTGATAGATGCTGAAGAAACCCCACCATATAATAAACTACTAGAAGGTGAGAGGCAACATGCCTTGTTTACTGATGGGTCCAGCAGTATTGTGGGAAAGCACTGCAGATGGAGGGCAGCTGTATGGAGTCCCATAAAACAAGTTGCAGAAACTGCTGAAGGAGAAGGCAAATCAAGTCAATTTGCAGAGGTGAAGGCCATCCAGCTGGCCTTAGACATTGCTGAACAAGAAAAATGGCCAGAACTTTATCTCTACATAGACTCCTGGATGGTGGCAAATGCCCAGTGGGGGTTATATCAGGGAGAGACAGATGAGCACTACCTACAGCTAACTCCTCCAAGAAGTAGCATGTTACTCTTCTGCATGGTATCTGACCCAGTCACCACTCAGGGACCTGAGGACCTATAGTCACAGGACCCACAACAGGCAAGTGCTGAAAGAGTGCAGTCTGTCCAGAGCTGCTGTCCTGGGTTCAGCAGTAGCAGACATTTTTTTTCCTTCTTAGTAGCTGGTGCAGTGCTGTGTTTTTGACTTTCAGCCTGGGAACAATGCTGATAACACCAATGTTTTTAGTTGCTGCTCAGTAATGTTTACTCTGACCAAGGACTTTCTGAGTCTCATGCTCTGCCAGGGAGGAGGAGAAGTCGGAAGGAAGCAGAGACAGGACACCTGACCCAAAGTAGCCAAAGAGGCATTCCATACCACAGCACATCATGCCCAGTACATAAACTGGGGGCAGTTACCCAGAAGGCTCAGATAGCTGCTCAGGTCAGGCCGGGTATCGGTCGGCAGGTGGTGAGCGGTTGTATTCTCTCCCCTTGTTGTTTCCCTTGTCATTATTATTATTGGTGGTATCAGTAGTGGTTTTGTGTTATACCTTAGTTACTGAACTGTTCTTATCTCAACCTGTGGGAGTTACATTCTTTCCATTCTCCTCGCCATCCTTCTGGAAGCAGTGGGAGGAAGGGGGGGGAGTGAGCAAGTGGCTGCATGGTTCTGAGTTACCGGCTGGGCTTAAACCACAACAGTTCTTTGTGGTGTGCAACGTGGGGCACGAAGGGTTGAGAAAGCGACAGATCTGACCAGAGTGTGTCTAATCGTATTTGTGATAAGCATTCATTGTTTTGGATTAATAGTCACTAATCACAATGCTGATTTATTGGCTCTCAAAGTTGTTGCTCTTGATCTCAGAGTTTCAGCATGTCATACCTTACTTACAGTCAGTATTTGCTGGCTTAGTGTTTATCAGCTGGGGAGCCTGGGCTAAGGTTCTGGTTTCTCTGTACTTTATGGCAATGACTTGTAATACAATAGACTCATTGATCATGAAACTGATCTGGCTTATGTTCCTAGTGTGGTCATCACCTCTATACTTTGGGAGGTATATAATGGAAGTGTTTAGCAATTACACATCTTTTTTCCCCTCCTTGGGTGGTCAACCTATGAAGGAGACATTCCCTTATGTTCCCAGGCCCCCCCACCAGACTGTTTACAGCATCATTTGAGAGTTCTGAAGGTTTTGAATGGCCTTTGGGTACTCTTGAGACCTGCCTGCTGATTGTGATGGGGATCACCATGTTGGCACATATACAGAGATTATTTTACCCACAACAGGCAGATTCAACCCGGGCATCATCAGACATTTCCGGCCAATTGCTGAGGTGACTGTCTCGAGAGGGAACGCCTGCAGCTCCTGATCGGGGGGAAGCTCGGTGTCCAGGAGCTTCAACTCGGAGCAGCAACAGGCACCGAGGGAGCCTCAAGTCCTCAACTGGGCTTGCCCAGGAGCCGGCAGCTCAGCTCACGCGAGGAGCTGACTCAGAGGGGGTGGCGCCAGGAGGAGCGACACCAGCCCTGAGTGGTTAAAAACCAGCCCCAAGGAGCACGAGCAATCCGGAGAGCGGCAAACAGGGCGGGGTCGAGGCAGTTTGTGCGGCAGCTCGAGCATGCTGGCGAGCTGGATGGTGAGCACTCGTCGTATGACCAGGGCTTGGTCTGGGAGCTCTGCTCTGGCTGCCCCGGCAGTGGCCAGTGTAGGCACCCAGACAGAGCCGATGAGAGGGGAGGCTGCAGTGCAGAGCTCGGAGTGTAGAGAGAGCATGCACTGCTCTCCTGGGAGGAGGGTGCACAATGGGCAGGGCTGAACTCTCTGCTCCCTTGTGGAGGACCTCCTGCAGCAGATGGCTGAGTTGCAGGACACTGTTACTAGGCTGAAAGGCATAAGGGAAGCGGAGGGGAAGCAGCACTACTTGCTCCAGGCCCAGACTGTGCAGGGGCCTCAAGCATCTACTGTCGCTCATGCGGGAAAGGAGACTGCTAACCCAGGCAGCTGGGAAATGGTAACAGAAAAAAACAACAAAAAAAGGAGGAAGAGGACAATTAAAAGCAAGGGGCTTCCTCCTAAATCTGTTGTCCCCACCCAGAACCGCTTTGCTGTCCTGCAGGGGGCTGATGAGGAAACACACTCCCACCAGGAACAACCGGCTGATGCACTGGAAAAGAAGATCACTACTGGTGCTGCCAGGAAAAAGCAGTGGGACGTAGTAGTAGGGGACTCTACTCAGAAAGGAACAGAGGCACCCATCTGTCGGCCTGACCCAGACTCAAGGGAGGTGTGTTGCCTACCAGGGGCATGGATCAGGGATGTTGCAGAGAAGCTGCCTGCTCTAGTCGGTCCCACTGACTTTTACCCGCTTCTAGTGATCCATGTGGGTGCTAGTGATATAGATAGCAGTAGCCCGGAGAACATAAAGAAGGACTATAGAGCTCTGGGAGAGGTGGTTAGGGGCTCTGGAGCTCAGATTGTCTTTTCGTCAATTCTCCAGGATACAGGGCAGGACCTTAAAAAGGCTAGGAGGATTAGCCAGGTTAATAAAGGGTTAGAAGGGTGGAGCTGTAGTCAGGGGTTTGGGTAGATTGAACATGGGACTCAATTTAGTAGGCCAGGTCTACTGGGGGCTGGTGAAGCTGGTCTGACAAAAAAAGGGAAGAGTGGATTTGGGAGGAGGCTTGCCAGACTGGTCAAGGATGCTTTACACAAGGATGTGTTGGGGGAGGGGGGCATCATTCCATCCCAACACACCCAGTCACTGGCCAGCACCTATAATAAACGTTCAGAGCAGTGTGGAGATATTACAGCTGCTCCAGCCAATGAGCTAACTTCATTTGGAGCTCAGCTCAGATGCCTCTATACAAATGCCCACAGCATGGGGAACAAACAAGAGGAATCAGAGATGCATGCATGTCTACAGGGGTGTGATATCATAGGCATCACAGAAACATGGTGGGATGGCACATATGACAGGTGTGTTGGAATGGAAGGTTACAGGCTCTTTAGAATAGACAGGCCCAGAAGGCGGGGAGGGGGAGTTACTATTTATGTTAGAGATAGGCTGGAGAGTATGGAACTCTGCCTGGGGACAGGTGAGCAGTCAATAGAGAGTTTGTGGGTCAGGGTTAAAGGGAGAACAGCGATGGGAGACATTATTGTGGGGATCTGTTACAGACTGCATGATCAAGAGGATTCTGTGGATGAAGCGATCTATAGATTGAGAGGAACAGCCTCACTCTCACAGGCCCTTGTTCTCATGGGGGACTTCAACCACCCTGATATCTGTTGGAGGGACGGTACAGACCAGCACAAGCAATCCAGGAGGTTCCTCGATTGTGTGGAAGACAGCTTCCTTCTGCAAGTAATAGAGGAGCCGACAAGGAGAGGTGCCATGCTTGACCTTGTCCTCACCAATAGGGAGGGGCTGGTTGGAAATGTGATGCTCCAAGGCAGCCTTGGTTGCAACGATCATGAGATGGTCGAATTCGAGACCCTCAGGACTGTGAGAAGAGCGTGCAGCAAGCTCACTGCCCTGGAATTCAAGCGAGCAGACTTCGGTCTCTTCAGGAACCTGCTTAGTAAGGTTCCATGGGATATAGCCCTAGAGGGCAGGGGGGCCCAAGACTCTTGGTTGATATTCAAGGATCACCTGCGGCAAGCTCCGGAGCAATACATCTCTACTAGAAGGAAGTGCTGTAGGAGGGCCAGGAGACCTCCTTGGATGGATAAGGAACTGCTGAGGACAATTCGAGGGAAGAACGAGGCTTATAAAAGGTGGAAGCAAGGACAGGCAGCCTGGGAAGAAGACAGGGATGTTGTCCGGGAAGCTAGGGACCAGATAAGGAAAGATAAGGCCCACTTAGAATTAAACTTGGCTAGGGATGTTAAGGATAACAGGAAGGGATTCTATAGGCACATTGCAAATAAAAGGCTAGGGACAACGTGGGCCCTCTCCGGAAGCCATCGGGAGAACTGGCTAGCCTGGATTTGGAGTAGGCTGAGATTCTTAATGACTTCTTTGCCTAGCCTTCACTGGCAAACGCTCTGACCATACCACCCAAGTCTTGGAAGGCAGTCACAGGGACAGTGAGAATGAAGACCCAGGGCCCACTGTAGGAGAGGATCTGGTTCGAGACCATCTTAGGAACCTGAACATACACAAGTCAATGGGACCTGATGAAAACCATCCGCGGGTCCTGAAGGAGATGGCAAATGAAGTTGCTAAGCCACTGTCCATCATATTTGAAAAACTATGGCAGTCAGGTGAAGTTCCTGATGACTGGAAAAAGGAAAATATAACCCACATTTTCAAGAAGGAGAAAACGGATGAGCCGGGGAACTACAGACCAGTCAGCCTCACCTCTGTGCCCGGCAAGATCTTGGAGCAGAATCTCCTGGAAGGCATGCTGAGGCACATGAAAAACAACAAGGTGCTTGGTGACAGCCAGCATGGCTTCACTAAGGGGAAATCCTGCCTGACCAATCGGGAGGCCTTCTATGATGGGGCTATGGAACTGATGGACAGGGGTAGAGCAGTTGAAGTCATCTACCTGGACTTGTGCAAAGCATTCGACACTGTCCCACACGACATCCTGGTCTCTAAATTGGAGAGACATCAGTTTGATAGATGGACCACTGGGTGGATAAAGAACTGGCTGGATGGCCGCACACAAAGAGTTGTGCTCAACAGCTCAATGTCCAGCTGGAGGCCAGTAACAAGTGGTGTCCCTCAGGGATCGGAGTTGGGACCGGTCTTGTTCAACATCTTTGTTGGTGACACATACAATGGGATTGAGTGTGCCCTCAGCAAGTTTGCTGATGACACCAAGCTGTGTGGTTTGGTTGATATGTTGGAGGGAAGGAATCCCATCCAGAGGGACCTTGACATGCTTGTGAGGAGGGCTGATGCCCACCTGATGAAGTTTAAACTTGCTAAGTGCAAGGTCCTCCACCTGGGTCAGAGCAATCCCAGGCACAGCTACAGGTTGGGCAGGGAAGAGATAGAGAGCAGCCCTGCAGAAAAGGACTTGGGGGTGTTGGTTGATGAAAAAATGAACATGAGCTGGCAGTGTGCGCTTGCAGCCCAGAAAGCCAATCCTATCCTGGGCTGCATCAAAAGGAGTGTGACCAGCAGGTCAAGGGCGGTGATCCTGCCCCTCTACTCTGCTCTCGTGAAACCTCACTTGGAGTATTGTGTGCAGTTCTGGTGTCCTCAACATAAAAAGGACATGGAACTGTTGGAAC
>CABHOG010000170.1:161146-193627 GCA_902168055.1 Aratinga solstitialis
CTCCTCCCTGGCAGAGCATGAAACTCAGAAAGTCCTTGGCCAGACCAAAACATCACTAAGCAGTAACCGAAACACTGGTGTTATCAGCACTGTTCCCAGGCCCAAAAACAAAAAACACAGCGCTACACCAGCTACCAAGGAGGAGAAAAATGACTGCTGCTGCTGAACCCCTGACACCAATTCTGTTAAGGCGTGGGTTTTTTTCCAAATTTAGGGGCCATTGATCAACCCACACAGTTTTTTCTGTCAGCCACTTTTGTCTCATTGGAACATTCTCATCAATGACCCCAGTTAAAAAGGTGGTGTTGCTATCGAGACTCCCCACATGCTTAAGACATCCCTTCCCAAAAGGTTAAAAGGACAGTTCACTATATATGGGTAGAGGTTCGAAGTACACCCATCAGGATCTATTATCTGAATAATAGATGCACTTTGACATGATGTTAATATTCCTCCTATTCCTGTTAGATCTGTTGCTGATGAAATTGTCTCCCAGTTTGATGGCCAAAAGGAGGTGCCTGTGACTGTAACATCTGCTCCGGTGTCCAGCAGGCCACGAAGCTTGATGGTATTAGGTTTACGCTGGGGGTTTTGTAGTTTGCACTTGATGGTTGTCCCATGTTTTGTTAATGATTGTGTCCAAAAAATGTGTGGCTTACCAGTAGACCCAAAGCCACCCATTCCTCTGAGCATGTCTTCCTCCGAAGGGGCATTTACAGTATGTGCATGGAATAGGACAAGTTGGCATATACGCTCACCCGCGGGGACTGTTACTGGCGGGGATGGAGTCCAGGCCATTGCCTGTAACTGTCCTTCAAAATCAGCATAATTACCTCAGGCAGAACAAAACGACCCTGTAAGGTGACACTAGAGCGGCCCAGTAATAAAGCACTAAATCCATTACCCAACACACCTTTCAGTGCAAGCGGCACCTTTTGCACTTTGGTGTCTGCTATCTTTAATTCTGTTACTGTGGGGACATCCACTCTGGCACTTCCGGGGGCGAAGGAACGGAAGTGTGCCAGACCCGTTTTGTTGGCGAATTGGGATTGTGTGGGACGGAGTCTCCTTGTGTCTGCACTGGGCTCCACGACGCACTACGCTTCCCGTTTCCTGAGACTGGAATCAGTTCCCCTTTGATGTTTTACCTTGACCGGCACTGCTTAACATAGTGACCCCCCTTGTGGCAAGGTGGACAAAGACTCGGGACTCCATCTTGTGCAGCCTGAGGGCAGTCACGCTTAAAATGACCAGGTTTGCCGCGCCTAAAACACAGCCGCTGTGTGGTCTGCAGAGCTGTGGCTAAATGCCCCGCTAGATTTTCGTTAACGTGGTCTATTGAGCCAATACATGCTTCAATCATATTGATCAGTGTAGGATTTTTTTAACATTCGCAACACCTTTTGACAGTCCGAGTTTGCATTCTCTATTGCTAGTTTCAATAATAAGGCATCTTTGGCAGCATCATTCTCCACTTGCTTATCGACAGCCATCTGAAAACGATCCATAAACTGCATATATTGTCCGTCTTTTCCCTGTCTGACGCCTGTGAACGCCTTTGTGGATTTCCCAACATCTGGTACCTTAAGCATTGCCTTAAGCGCTAGTTCAGCAGATTGGCACAAAATCTCTGGGGCTAACTGAGCCTGTAGCTGCGGTGTGTTAACAGGAGGATCTCCTAATAATTGTGAGATTCCAGCCCCCAAGAGAGGGTCCCCCAAATTCCTGCTGAGGTTACCAATCGCTGCCATATCGCATTGTTCCCGCCAATATGACAAAAATACCGCCTTCTGTGTAGACGTAAGGCACGGACCCCGTTTCTGGTTACAAATGAAATAATTTATTTCACCTCTTGCATCCCTTTTATAGCTAAGCAGTAACTTTCCTCTCACTCCCCTATCATCCCGATTTAGCAAAACTACTAAGGGCTACAAATATTCACATTGTTTGGTCTGTCTTTGAGATGCACATCCTGCTTTATCTTGCAAACTGTCTGCTTTGTTTTGCTAACCGATCTTTACCCTTCATTGTTGTCTTTACAGTTCCCAAGGCTTAGGCTGGACCAGAGCAATAGCACCTGGTGTTTTCTTCCCTGTTCTCAGGGCTTAAGCCAGACCAGGGCGATAAGGCCTGAATCCATTTCAGAAAGAACCTGTATCTGCTGCAACAATAAACTGCACTGTTTTGGTAGCCAATCGCAATCAATAAACTGCACTGTTTTGGTAGCCAATCGTAATTTTCTCACTGAACGCGACCCCATCTCTCGGTGTGGCCATGAGGGTTCATGAGCACAATTGGACTGGCAGTGTGGTGCACTATCGGTGAATCCGGATTAGTAAGGTTTGAAATAGCGAACGCAGATGGACTGGTAGTTGCAGCTGATTGGACTGGCAGTGTGGTGTCCTATCGGTGAATCTGGATCAGTAAGGTTCGAAATAGCGAACGCGGCCAGACTGGCAGTTGCATATTGGAGCCATTCCCGGCCCCTCTAATAAAGCAAGGGGGTTTATTTCCCCCCCTTTAATGCAACACCATCTCTGCTGGTGTTAGGACAGAGCGTGACCGCAGAATCTCCACTCTGCTCCATCCTCTGTCAATGTTGCCACGGGAAACTGTTGTGGAGTGCACATTCCTGGCACACCAGGCTTAGCTGCATCTTCCCCTGAAAGTCCATTTTTCCTTCATGTGTGAATAATGCTACATTTTAAATATAAGCTTAATTCGTAATTATTCCACAGGGACCTTCACCTGATTGCCATGATTTTTCAAATATGATGGACGGTGGCTTAGCAACTTCATTTGCCAGCTCCTTCAGGACCTGTGGATGGTTTTTATCAGGTCCCATGGACTTGTGCACATTCAGGTTTTTAAGATCATCTTGAACCAGATCCTCTCCTAGAGTGGACGTAAGGTCTTCATTCTCACAGTCCCTGCATCTGCCTTCCAAGACTTGGGTGGTATGGTCAGAGCGTTTGCCAGTGAAGGCTGAGGCAAAGAAGTCATTAAGAAGCTCAGCCTTCTCCAAATCCAGGGTAGCCAGTTCTCCTGATACCTTCCAGAGGGGGCCCACATTGTCCCTAGTCTGTGTTTTATTCACAATGTACCTATAGAATCCCTTCCTGATATCTTTCACTTCCCTAGCCAAGTTGAATTCTAAGCGGGCCTTAGCTTTCCTAACCTGGTCCCTAGCTTCCCAGACAACATCCCTGTATTTTTCCTAGGCTGCATGTCCTTGCTTTCACCTTTTATAAGCCTCTTTTTTCCCTCGGAGTTTCCTCAGCAGCTCCTTATCCATCCAAGGAGGTCTGGCCCTCCTGCAGCACTTCCTTCTAGTTGTGATGCAACACTCCTGAGTTTGTAGTAGGTGATCCTTGAATATCAACCAACAGTCTTGGGCCCCCCTGCCCTCTAGGGCTATATCCCATGGAACCTTGCTGAGCAGGTTCCTGAAGAGATCAAAGTCTGCTCTCAAAGCACTTTTTTTGAAAAAAAAAAAAAAAAAAAAACCAAAAAACTTTTTCTAGCGGTGGTCTTGGCAGTCTTGAGGTAATGGTTAAACTTGATGATCTTAAAGGTCTTTTCCAACCTAGCTGAATCTATGATTCTATGATTCCTTTTGTCCCACTCTCACAGCCCGTCAGTAGAGGGCAGGCAGCTGGTCTGTGGGCAGGATACTACCGTCAGCCCCACAGGCCTCCCTCTATCGGCATGAAGGGGCGGATGCAAAAACTATTCCCAGAGGAGACTTTTTTTTTTTTTTTTTTTTTTTTAAATTTTCTGCTGCCTCAGCCGGGGCAAGGGAGGTAAGGATGAGTAAGAAAGGGACGTGGCCCCTTTAAACATCTCCCTCCGCCCCCTCCAACGTGGTACAGGGTTAGGGCTGGGATTTCACGATGTGTCACTTCTGTTTTTCTTGTGGTGTAGAGTTTGTGGAGTAGGATGTAAGTTTTGATTTTTTTTTTCCCTCGCGTCCAGTTGGGGCCGCTGCCGTTTTTTGTGTCTTCTACTGTCAGCTCTTGGGGGTTTGGTGTCTCCTGGTCTGGAGCAGGAGAGGTACGCTGGGTAACCGCGTGGGGTGAGGCTTTCCCTTTTTTTCCTCGAGTGTCTGCTGTGTTTTGTGGGAAGAATGCCCTGCCGTGGAGCGGATCTGGGGCGGGAGGAATTGCTACTGTGTTGGGGGAGGCAGAAAAGTGGATTTGACTGAGTAAGAAAATGGCGGTGAGGAACCGCACAGCTCCCTTTTTTTGTCTATTTATTTATTTATTTATGTGTGTGTATGTCGCTGCCGGTAGCCTACACCCCTTTTACTGCCACTCTGCCCCAGGAGGACCTGGGCGTCCTTGCTTGCGCCCTCTTATCGGGCCCTTGCTCCTTTCTCTTGAGGGGTAATATGACCCTTAGAAAAGATGAAGAGGGGAGGAAAATGGCGGCTGGGATCAGCCTACCTGGTCTTCCTAGCTTGTACTCGCATGTCTTTTTCATCTTCCTTTCCTTCGACCCCGTTTGGTCTGTCTCATTCCACTCTCGCTCTCCCTGGTGCTTCGGTGTCTCCTCACGCTCTGTCGGTTTCTCCCGAAGGGCACCTACCACCCCCCATTTCTTTTTCCTCCAGTTTCGGCCCCCACCTTCCTCCATATTGTTATTTCCTCATGCTGATCCGCACTCTGGGGTTATCCTCTGCTGGTGTCTTCGCATATCAGTCTTTTCTTGTTCGGTTTCCTGATTTCATGTTATGGCTGTATTTATTTTTGTGTTGTCCCGTTTCAGCTCTTTTGCCTCCATCCTGCAGCTTTGCTTATGTGTGCTTCCCATACCCTGTTTTATTTTCAGTACTACAGCTTCTATCGTTGTGCTCCAAACTATTACAACGGAATTTGCCCTACATTGATCCATTAGTGTTAATCAAATTCTTTTTTCTTTGTAAATTGTTTCGTTGCCAGTTTTAAAAAACTGATATTCCTTTTTCTTTCCTGAGATATGGTTCTTTTGTTGCCCTTTCCAAGGTGTAGTTTAGTTTATATAGTTTCACTCTCTGATGGTTATTTTTGTTCTCAAAGAACAAATGAGCTATTTATTTGTTACAAAGAGCTTCTAGTAGCAGGCAAGATGTTCAACTGCTATATCTAACCACATGTTTGCATACTAGAGAGATGTAGAAGCACACCTGGCAGCATGCATTTGGGGAAAATTGAATATTTGTCTGGCAAATGAATGGACTCTAGTGATTGTGGTAAAGCTGCTGCAGTACTGTAGTTCACTGTAACTGAAGATGGTTTTTCAGACTTTTGTATTATTGATGGGAATTTCTAACTTCATGTATGATCATTGTGCAGCTGTTGCTTGCAAATTCGACTAGGTGAAATACTCTTAAGAATATAGATAATGCTGGGGCCTTAATTGCTTATATTTATGAATGTAATATTGACAATTCAACTGGAGAACAGTATTATATTTTTTTACATGATGGTTTCTACCGTACATGGGAATTTATGAAATTGGGGAAGAGGTATAAGAGGGAAGGGTGTTTGAAATCATATCTGTAGCATGTCTTAAAGCTTCTATGAAAAGTCTTCGGGGGTGGGGGGGGGTTTGAATAAGATGAGTCTTTACAAACAGGTTTGAAGATGGCTTTCTAGCCATAATGGGATGTATTCATTGTATAATGTTCTCATGTTATCTTTCTCTTCCTAGAATGCCTAAGTCAAAGGAACTTGTGTCTTCAAGCTCATCTGCTAGTGATTCAGATAGTGAAGCTGACAAAAAGGTGAACATTATATGCAGTTTATAACTACTGTATTGACACTTATGTTTCAGGCTGGGGTTAGGGAATTTGATAAGCATTATGTCACAAAATGCATGTCATTCCTTGCTTTACAGGCACTTAAAAAACCACCCTTCCCAACCCCAAAACAACAACAAAACCAAACAAAACCCACCCTCCAAGATTAGGGGTTGGGTAGATGATTTTTGCTTTGCAGTAAACTGTTTATTTTTTTTTTCTTAACTTGCATTTGCTTTTATAAGGGTTTGCTTGGGTGTGGTGTTTTTTTTTTTTTTTTTTTTTTCGTATGGTGTCTATCTAGCCACAAGCTTACTGGAATTCTTTGCTGCTCTGTGGCAAGTGATAGAACTACTACCTTCTGCTCTTGTGAGACCCCACTTGGAGTACTGTGCGTGGTTCTGTTGTCCTCAACATAAGAAGGACATGGAGCTGTTGGAGCAAGTCCAGAGGAGGGCCATGAGGATAATCGGGGGGCTCAAGCATCTCCCATACAAATACAAGCTGAGAAAATTGGGGCTGTTGAGCCTGGAGAAGAGAAGCTGTGTGGAGACCTCATAGTAGCCTTCAGTATCTAAAGGGGGCCTACAGTGATGCTGGTGAGGGACTCTTCATCAGTGACTGTAGCGATAGGACAAGAGGCAATGGGTTCAAACTGAAACAGGGGAAGTTCAGGTTAGATGTAAGGAAGAAGTTCCTTACTGTGAGGGTGGTGAGGCAGTGGAACAGGTTGCCCAAAGAAGTGGTAAATGCTCCTGGTAGTGTTTAAGGCCAGGTTGGACAGTGCCTTGGGTGAGGCTTCCCTGCCCATGGCAGGGGGGTTGGAACTAGATGATCTTAAGGGCCTTTCCAACCCTAACCATTCTATGATTCTGTGTCAGATTCTTACATTTACTGTAATACCATCTGCTAGTTCTCACTTAAAAGCTGTTTTATATGCCAGTCGTTATGAATAAAAGTTGAATATGACAGTAAACTTATCTTTTTAAGAAATGCTGGGTGGTAATGCAGACACCAAGTCTTGTAGTGCAGTATTTGAGGAGGCTGTCTGCTTTACTAAATTGATTCAAATGTGACTTGGTTACACTTAGGAGATCAGGTGTTTTGTCAAATATTACCATAAGAAGAAATGGTCGGGGGTGTGTTTGTTTAGTGGGTTTTTTTCTGTTATTGTTGTTAGGGTTTTATTTGGTTGACTTTTTTCCAAAATGTATTCCTGAAAGGACATAGTCTGCTTCAGTGAGCAGTAAAGTTGTTTGGCTTTGTTGTTGGGTTGTTTTGTTGTTTTTGTTTTGTTTTGTTTTTTTTTTCTTATGACTACCTCCAATATTTCTTGGAACTGTTTGTCTTTAAAAGAGGTTATCTACAGTATGATTCTAGCAGGTGAGACTAATTTTTGGTATCTTTCTAATATTCTTTACTTGAGTGGGGCATGATTACTATATAAATGTTAGTGAAAGTAACTTTAGTATCTGCTAGCAAAGTAATCTGACTTACAGGTGATATCTGAATATTTTAAAAACATGTTTGATTTATCATGCTATAAACAGAGATGGGACTGATGAAATAAAAAATAATTTTATTATTCTCTGTTGGATTTGATTTCCAGATCCTTTTATTATAATTCAGTTATCTTTAAAGCTAAGGTATCATGGTAAACTTGACTGGGAACAGAAATAGGCTCTTTTGAAGACTGATCCATATCCCCCCCCCCCCATCTAAATGTACAGTATTGGATTCCTGTCTTCACAGAAGGAAGATGATAATGTGTATTGCATAGCATTGTTTTGTGACCTCTAATATGAACTTTAACTTATAAAATATTTTTTTGTAATTTAAATAAAATTAGTTGTGGTTCATGAATTTTTATTTTTGCTCCAAGGTAAAGCGGAAAAAGCAAGCAGCTCCAGAAAAGCCTGTAAAGAAACAAAAGACTGGTGAAAGTTCCAAAGGCACAGCTGCTTCTAAGCAAAGCAGTGACAGAAATGAGAATATGTTTCAGGTAAAATTGGTGACTCTCTTAAAGCCTGGTTAAGGTAATAATTTACATGATATTCAGTATAAATTTTATGACAGTCTGAATATCTTGATAGCGTAGTGTTTGATCTCCTGAAGCCTTGACTAAAGGAGCTTATGATTCTAGCATGCAGATGAGATGCTCAGAAATAGAGTTAGATTTCAGCAGAGTAAAAGAATCCAAGTTCTAGCCATTAATTCTGTCATGCTTTTGCCCATGGTAACTCTCTGGGTCTGTTTTTTGTCTCATTTTGTTTGTAAATACAGTACTTGCCATGAGTATACTGTAAATATTTAGATCAGGATAGTCTTTTACATGGATTTTTTTTTTCTTAATTTTATTTTTATTAGGGCTCTTCTTGGAAACTAAAGTATGGGCTCTTCATCCCTATTTAGGTTAAGGGCAACTTGGCTTCTGTCTTATAAGAAAGTGTCTTGGAATTAAGTTTTGCTTGTTTCTTTATGATACATGTTTTTCTCCCTGAATATAAAATCCTAGAATTGTTAGGGTTGGAAAGGACCTTAAGATGTTCAAGTTCAAACCCCTCTGCCATGGGCAGGGACACCTTGAACTAAACCATGTCACTTAAGGCTCTGTCCAACCCGGCCTTGAACACTGACAGGGATGGAGCATTCACAACTTCCCTGGGCAACCCATTCCAGTGCCTCACCACCCCCACAGTAAAAAACTTCTTCCTAATATCTAACCTAAACATCCCCTGTTTCAGTTTGAACCCGTTACCCCTTGTCCTACAACTACAGTCACTGATGAAGAGTCCCTCCCCAGCATCCCTATAGACCCCCTTCAGATACTGGAAGGCTGCTATGAGGTCTCCAAACAGCCTTCTCTTCTCCAAGCTGAACAGCCCTAACTTTCTCAGCATGTCTTTATATGAGAGGTGCTCCAGTCCCCTGATCATCCTCGTGGCCCTCCTCTGGACTTGTTCCAACAATTCCATGTCCTTTTTATGTTGAGGACACCAGAAGTGGACACAGTACTGCTAGCGTGGTCTCACGAGAGCAGAGGGGCAGGATCACCTCCCTCGACCTGCTGGTCATGCTCCTTTTGATACTGCCTAGGATACGGTTGGCTTTCTGGGCTGCTAGGGCACACTGCTGGCTCATGTTCATTTTCTCATCAAGCATCACCCCCAACTCCTTCTCTGCAGGGCTGCTTTGAATCTCTTCTCTGCCCAACCTGTAGCTGTGCCTGGGATTGCTCTGACCCAGTTGTAGGACCTTGCACTTCGCATGGTTACACTTCATAAGCTTGGCATCTGCTCGCCTCACAAGCGTGTCAAGGTCTCTCTGGATGTCATTCCTTCCCTCCAACGTATCAACCAAACCACACAGCTTGGTGTCATCAGCAAACTTGCTGAGGGCGCTCTCGATCCCACTGTCCATGTTGCCATCAAAGATGTTGAACAAGACCGTTCCCAGCACCGATCCCTGAGGGGCACCACTCGTTACTAGTCTCCAGCTGGACATTCAGCCATTGAGCACAACTCTTTGCGTGCGGCCATCCAGCCAGTTCTTTATCCACCCAGTGGTCCATCTATCAAACTGATGTCTCTCCAATTTAGAGACCAGGATGTCATGTGGTCAGTGTCAAATGCTTTGCACAAGACCAGGTAGATGATGTCAACTGCTCTACCCCTGTCCGTCAGTTCTGTAGCCCCAACATAGAAGGCCACCAAATTGGTCTGGCAGGATTTCCCCTTAGTGAAGCCATGCTGGCTGTCACCAAGCACCTTGTTTTTCATGTGCCTTAGCATGCCTTCCAGGAGAATCTGCTCCAAGATTTTGCCAGGCACAGAGGTGAGACTGCCTGGTCTGTAATTCCCCGGCTCATCCATTTTCCCCTTCTTGAAAATGTGGGTTATTTTTTCCTTTTTCCAGTCATCAGGAACTTCACCTGACTGTCATGATATTTCAATTATGATGGACAGTGGCTTAGCAACTTCATTTGCCAGCTCCTTCAGGATCCAAGGATGGATTTCATCAGGTCCCATGGACTTGTGCACATTCAGCTTCTTAAGATGGTCTTGAACTGATCCTCTCCTAGAGTGGGCGTAAGGTCTTCATTCTCACAGTCCCTGCATCTGCCTTCCAAGACTTGGGTGGTATGGTCAGAGCGTTTGCCAGTGAAGGCTGAGGCAAAGAAGTCATTAAGAATCTCAGCCTTTCTCCAAATGCATTGCAGCCAGTTCTCCTGATACCTTCCAGAAGGGGCTCACATTGTCCCTAGTCTGTAATTTATTTGCAATGTACCTATGGAATCCCTTCCTGACATCTTCCACTTCCCTAGCCAAGTTGAATTCTAACTGGGCCTTAGCTTTCCTAACCTGGTCCCAAGCTTCCCAGACAACATGCCTATATTCTTCCCAGGCTGCCTGTCCTTGCTCCCACCTTTTATAAGCCTCTTTTTTCCTTCAAATTTTCCTCAGCAGCTCCTTATCCATCCATGGATGTTTCCTGGCCCTCCTGCATCACTTTCTTCTAGTTGGGATGCAGCACTCCTGGGCTTGTAGCAGGTGATCCTTGAATATCAACCCACAGTCTTTGGCCCCCCTGCCCTCTAGGGCTGTTTCCCATGGAATCTTACTGAGCAGGTTCCTGAAGAGGCTGAAGTCTGCTCTCTTGAATTCCAGGGCAGTGAGCTTGCTGCACACTCTTCTCACTGTCCTGAGGATCTCAAATTCGACCATCTCATGATCGCTGCAATCAAGGCTGCCCTGGAGTGTCACATTTCCAACTAGTCCTTCCCAGTTGGTGAGGACGAGGTCAAGCATGGCACCTCTCCTTGTCAGCTCCTCTATTACTTGCAGGAGGAAGCTGTCTTCCACACAATCAAGGAACCTCCTGGATTGCTTGTGCCAGGCTGTACCATCCCTCCAACAGATATCAGGGTGGTTGAGGTCCCCCATGAGAACAAGGGCCTGTGAGAGTGAGGCTGTTCCTATCTGTCTATAGAGTGCTTCATCCACAGAATCCTCTTGATCAGGCAGTCTGTAACAGATCCCCACAATAATGTCTCCCATCGCTGTTCTCCCTTTAACCCTGACCCACAAACTCTCTGTTGGCTGCTCACCAGTCCCCAGACAGAATTCCATACTCTCCAGCCTATCTCTAACATAAATAGCAACTCCCCCTCCCTGCCTGCCATGCCTGTCTTTCCTAAAGAGCCTGTAACCTTCCATTCCAACACACCAGTCATAGGAGCCATCCCACCATGTTTCTGTGATGCCTATGATATCACACCCCTGTAGACATGCACGCATCTCTGATTCCTCTTGTTTGTTCCTCATGCTGTGGGCATTTGTATAGAGACATCTGAGCCGAGCTCCAAATGAAGCTAGCTCATTGGCTGGAGCAGCTGGAATATCTCCACACTGCTCTGAACGTTTATTATAGGTGCTGGCCAGTGACTGGGTGTGTTGGGATAGAATGATGCCCCCCTCCTCCAACACATCTAGTTTAATGCTTTCTTGACCAGTCTGGCAAGCCTCCTCCCAAATCCACTCTTCCCTTTCTTTGTCAGACCAGCTCCACCAGCCCCCAGTAGACCTGGCCTGCTAACTTGAGTCTCATGTTCTAGATACCCAAACCCCTGACTATGGCACCATCCTTCTAACCATTTATTAACCTGGGAAGTCCTCTTAGCCTTTTTAAGTTTCTTTCCTTTATCCTGGGGAATTGAGAAGACTCTCTGAGCTCCAGTGCCCCTAACCACCACTCCCTGAGCTCTGTAGTCCTTCTTAATGTTCTCCAGGTGGCTGCTATGTATGTCACTAGCACCCACCTGGGTGACTAGAAGCAGGTAATAGTCAGTGGGACTTACTAGGCCAGACAGCTTCTCTGCACCATCCCTGATCCATGCCCCTGGTAGGCAACACACCTCCCTTGAGACTGGGTCAGGCCGACAGATGGGTGCCTCTGTGCCTTTCAAAGTAGACTCCCCTACTACTAATCCCAAAGGACTGCAATTTTTTATATTGTCCTTAGTTTTAAGATGGGATGAATGTATATTTTTCAATAGCATGAAGCATTTGTGAGTTCAGAGTATTGTAGTTCCCAGGGTTAGGTAAGGCAGTACCAATATGTGCTGAAAGCTGTGCGAAAATGTATGTATCTCAGATTTGCCTGTTTTAGGGTTGTGGATCAAGATTTGATGTATGTTTGTGACTAGCTAGCTTGAAAGGGGCAATGGATAAGAAAGGAACTTAAATTCTTAGAGGCTTTGAATCTTAAGTTTGTGAAAGTCTATGGAAGAGGTGCCTAATAATGTGGTCTCAACTTTTAGGCAGAAAAAATGGGTTTAGGCAGTAAAAAAAAAAAAAACCATATCTAGAGAGAAGACCTGCTTAACTGATACTGTAGTGCAGGATGGTTGGTTTTAATGTCTAGATTCTCCCTTTCCTCTTCATGGGGGGAGAGCTTCAGTTTAAGACTCTGGGCATCAATGCCTGGACTTCCACTTTGAAAGAAGAATATCATATTTTTAGGTTTTTTGGGGTTTGCTTTGATCCATGTAGGAAAAATGAGATAGTATCTTCTATACCTAATGAGGTGAATTGTAGTCAGAACTAAAAAAAAACCCAAGAAAACCCCCACCGCAAACAAAAAAATCCCCTGCATTACAGCCTTTATGCTAGGTTTGTAATAGGTTCAGAAATTCCAGGCTTGGGGAAAATGGTTAAAATTTTTAATGCTCACCTGATGGAGGGGGGGGCAGGGGGAACAACTGCAAAACCTAACAAAAAAAACCCAAAACAATCCTAACCAACCAAAAAACCAAACATTAAAAACCACCCCAAAACCCCTTTTATTTGAAATAAAAGCAAAAGTATTTGTGCTCTGATTTCTTCTTGACCTGAGATAATAAAGTTACTAAAAACACAGTAGGGGACCTGTATTAATCTGTTAAGAGCAGGATTCTTCCAGTGTTGAGTATAATATAGGAAAAAAAATATTTCAATATCACCTTGACCTAAACCATCAGTGTTCCTTAGTCCATTTGCTTTTTAGTTGCTTAACAACAAGAGGCTTAAATCTGTATTGTGTTCTGTGAAGCACTGTGATTCTTTTCATGCTGTATCAGCTTATGTGTGTTAATTTTTTAGGTATGGTTTTGTTTGTTCTATTAGGACTACTCGTAATACTAGAAATTCTGCTTTCTGCTTCCCCATGGTAGTAAAATGATCTCTGTTGCAAGTGACTTCTTGGGTTTGGGTGGGTATTTTTTGTTTAAGTTTGGGTTGAATTTGGTTTTTGACTTGAAATAAGTTGTAATGTCTTTACCTATCATAGACTTCTAAATGTAGATAAAAATGTTTATGATGCTCTAGAAGGTGATATATTGTGAAATGCATTGTTGACAACCTAAGTTTCAGAATTAATGTGCTAAATCATAGAATGGTTAGGGTTGGGAAGGACCATAAGTTCATATAGTTCCAATCCCCCTGCCATACACAGGGGCACTTCACACTAAATCATGTCGCCCAATGCTCTGTCCAACCTGGCCTTGAACACTGCCAGGGATGGAACATTGATGACTTCCTTGGGCAACCTGTTCACTGCCTCACCACCCTCACAGTAAAGAACTTCCTCTTTATATCTAACCTGAATCTCCCTGTTTAAGTTTGAACCCATTGCCCCTTGTCCTATCGCTAGAGTTCACTGATGAAGAGTCCCTCTCCAGTATCATTGTAGGTGCTCTTCAGTGACTTGAATAGCATGTCTAGAGCACTTGCCATTGAAGACTAAGGCAAAGAAGTCACTGAAAACCTCAGCCTTCTCCAAATCCAGGGTAGCCAGGTCTCGCGTTTCCTTCTGGAGAGGGCCCACAATATCCCTAGTCTTTCTTTTGGCAACAACATACCTATAGAAACCCTTCCTGTTGTCTTAAATATCCCTGACTGGACTCAATTCTAAGTGGTCCTTAGCTTTCCTGACCTGATCCCTAGCTTCCCAGTCAATGTCCCTGTATTCTTCCCAGGCTACCTGTCCTCACTTTAACCTTTTGTAAGCCTCTTTTTTCCTTCTGAGTTTTCTCAGCAGCTCCTTGTCCATCCATGGAGGCCTCCTGGCCTTCTTGCTCCATTTCCTTGTCTGGACACAAGGTTCCTGAGCTTGGAGCCAGGTGATCCTTGAATATTATCCAGCATTCTTGCCATCCCCACCCCCTGGCTTTTTCCCATGGGACCTTACTGAGCAGGTTCCTGAAGAGGCCAAAGTCTGCTCTCTTGAAGTTCAGGGCAGTGATCTTGCTGTGTGCCCTTGCTGCCATGAGGATCATCTTGCAGCATCAAATTCCCCACCAGCCCCTCCCTGATGGTTAGCATAAGGTCAAGCATGGCAATTCTTGTTGGTTCCTCTACCACTTGCAAGAGGAAGTTGTCTTCCACACAATTGTGGAACCTCCTGGATTGCTTGTGCTGTGCTGTCCTTCCACCAGATATCGTGGTGGTTGAAGTCCCCCATGAGGCCAGGGGCCTGTGAGCGTGAGGCTGCTCCTATCTGCCTATAGAGGGCTTCATCCATGCAGTCCTCCTGACTGGGTGGCCTGTAGCAGACCCCCATAGAAATGTCCCCCACTGCAGTTCTCCCTTTGACCCTAACCCACAAAGTCTCCGGTCCCAAGACAGAGTTCCATACTCTCCAGCCTATCACTGACATAAATAGCAACTCCCCCTCCCCATCTGCCTGGCCTGTCTTTTCTAAAGAGCCTGTAACCTTCCATTCCAGCACTCCAATCATAGGAACCATCCCACCATGTTTCTGTGATACCAATGATATCATATCCCTGTTGGCCCATCACCTGTCCCCAGGCAGAGTTCCATACTCTCCAGCTTATCATTGACATAAATAGCTATACCTCCTCCCCATCTGCCTAGCCTGTCCTTCTTAAAAAACCTGTAACCTTCCATTCCAAAACTCCAGTCATAGGAGCCATTCCACCATGTTCCTGTGATTCCAATGGTATATCAGTTTGCTTTTTGCAGATCTTGGCTGTTCACAGGACTTCCTTCTAGGAGTTAATATTAACTTATTGTGCTGTTTCTGATGCTATATATATAGTTATAAGCTAAGAAATAGTTGTTTCTACTTCTACAGTATGTATACAGTTTAATCAAGCCAAACTGGAAATAGGGAAAAAAGGTAAAGAAGATGGTTGCTGAAACTCGGGAGTCATCTAGTTGTATAGCTGTGGAAAAAAAAAACTAGACACAGTTCAGTGCATTTTATTATAAGAAATGGAAATCTGGAAAAAATATTTTTCATGTCTTTTGATTTAATTCAATAGAATAGTATATCTGAGGATCTGTGATACTTAATAAAAAGCATATGAACTTGTCTATGAAGTTTGAACTGTAGTAACTACCCTGCTATAAATCGATACAGCCCTTGGAACACTAATGTGGTTACAGAGATACAAAGGTGTCCAGTGAAATTATTCTGGGACTGTCAGCTGCTGTGTGAACAGCATTGTGGGTAACTGAACTTCAAGAAACATTTATTTACTTAAACCTATATTTTAGTTGAGGTTTTCAAACTGCAGCCTGTGTACAATTCTGGTGTCCTCAACATAAGGACATGTTGCTATTGGAGCAAGTCCAGAGGAGAGCCACGAGGATGATAAGGGGGCTGGAGCACCTCCCATATGAAGACAAGCTGAGAAAATTGGGGCTGTTCAGCTTGGAGAAGGTGTGTGGAGACCTCATAGTAGCCTTCAGTATCTAAAGGGGGCCTACAGTGATGCTGGAGAGAGACTCTTCATCAGTGACTGTAGCGATAGGACAAGAGGCAATGGGTTCAAACTGAAACAGGGGAAGTTCAGGTTAGATATAAGGAAGAAGTTCTTTACTGTGAGGGTGGTGAGGCAGTGAACAGGTTGCCCAAAGAAGTGATAAATGCTCCTGGTAGTGTTTAAGGCCAGGTTGGACAGAGCCTTGGGCAACATGGCTTGGTGTGAGGCATCCTTGCCCATGGCAGGGGGTTGGAACTAGATGATCTTAAGGTCCTTTCTAACCCCAACTATTCTATGATTCTATGAACTGTTTTGCATAGAGTTCAACTAAACATTTGAAATTTAATATGAGCATTCACCTGAAATCTAGACAGTGGTGTAAAACCTAATGTAATTTCATTGTTTTCATATAGAATTGTCTACATTTAAGGTAGACTTACTAAGTAAATGATGTGGTCTTTGTATTATTGTCGCTTCCCTTGATGTAGTTGAATTAAGATATGTAGTCTTATCTTTAATAGTCAATTCCTAAATCCTTTTGCTGTATTTGCAGCATTGATCTGCTATATTGTATTGATTTTTATTTCTTGGAGCAAATCTGGAATTACTTGGCAATGCACTAATTTTCTTTTATAGACCTATAAAAAAAAAATTAAACTGTTATGGAGTACTGCTATTTGAAGCTGGTTTATAGGTGACTTTAAAAGTCACTAAAGTGTTATAGGGTAAAACCAAGAAATGTTGTTACTGTAGGCTTTTTAGGTTATCATTTGCCAGTAGTGCTGATGGTTTTGGGCATGGTACCAAGTTTGGTCTGAAAGAACTCTGCTACTGTGACATCATGCCTTATTTTTGAATGTTAAATTCCTAGTGCTGTGAAAATATTTAATAAGTTACAAAGTACTCTGGATTAAGCCCTTGATCTAGTTGTTTCTCTGGTGTTTAAAATAAGCTGTAGTATGTGATGTCACATGTCCAAGTCTGATATTGCTGGGAAAAGTGAATGCTGTAGAATTGTTGTGGTTTAAGCCCACCCGGTAACCCAGGCCAAATACGTAAAATATCTAAAACATATCCTTGTTTTACAGATTGGCAAAATGAGGTATGTAAGTGTTCGCGACTTTAAAGGGAAAGTCTTAATTGATATTAGAGAATATTGGATGGATCAAGAAGGTGAAATGAAGCCTGGCAGAAAAGGTATTGTTCTGTTTCATGTTCTTTTTGTATTAAAACATTGTGTTTTGCTGGAGAACTTAGTTTATCAGGGTTTTATACCTTGCTACTACATGATACTTCAACTTTTTTTTTTTTTTTATAATTTATATTTTGACAAATGATTAGTTTTGTCTGTAGATTATGAACAGAAACAAAATGGTTTTGTTGGCTTGAGTCTGTTTTCCTAAATGGATACCTCGTGATTTATAAAGGAAAAGGCAACAAATGCAAGCAAATTTGGTATGGAAGTTATATACATAGCCATGCATTTTCCCATTGATTAACTTAACACAATTTCTTGCTTTTGGGTTTCTTATATCAAAAGTCACTGAAATTATTTGTTATCAATTTTTATAAGATGGTAATTTCTTTTAAATATCTTAAATTTCTATCAAATTTTAGATTAAAAATAACAAATACTTAATGTGGCTAATTTTGTTAAAAAAATCAAGATGTTCAGGTGAAAATACATTAAGTACTCAAGTTTGGGTACTGTGCTTCTAATCTGCAACACAAAATAAGGCATTGTACCTTTAATTGCTATTCCCATAGCTACCTTTTTATGGCATGCTTTTACTTGAACCATTTTCAAAACTTTGCTACCTGCAAGACAGGGATGTGAGGATAGTTGCAATGGTAGTTCTTAATGTTGCGTTGCTTCTGTTAGAAAAGCTTACTTTAAATCATTTTTCATATTGCACCAAGGAAAGAGGTAAGCAACATCCTGTCTTGGAGATGGAAGACATTTTAATTTAGAATCAGCATAAGGTTTGTTACATTTTCCTAGTACATCCAGGAGCAAATAGATGTTTGGAGAGATTGAGAAATGTTTTCAACAGCTCTTCAATAACCACTGATACCAGGTTTGTATGAACAGCTGTACCAATACTGTAAAGGAAAATTTCTGGTCTTGGATTTGTTGCTGCTACTTAACAAAAAAAGATTACTCCAACATCTAAGGACTTTAAACAGCTGTGTTTTGAGGTGGAAATTGTATTTGCAGATTGAGTGGTAAACTACAATGAAACTTGATGGGCATGCCGAGTCAAAAAATTATGTGATAGATGGTTTTGTCACATTGATAACCATATCTGAATTTTATTAAGATAAATAATAATCTGATACAGTATGAGTAATATTCCATTGATGCACTTGAGCCCCTTATCTAGCTATCCTAAAACTAGTATGAACAGATGAGATGTTGGATTTTTTTCCTATATTACACTAATTTAGAATTGCTGTGTCAGATTGTTTCCAACAGCAGGTCTAAATTGCATGCAGTTGTCCTGGTTTAAGCCCATCTGGTAGCTCAGAACCATGCAGCTGCTCACTCCTCCACTTCTTCCTCACTCCTCTCCTAGAGGGACAAGAAGGAGAATCAAATGAAAGTAACTCCCATGGGTTGAGATAAGAACAGTCCAGTAATCCAGTCCAGTGTCTTGTCGCTGCTTCTGCCCAGCTTTTGCATAAGCATTACTTAGCAACAATGAAAAACTTTGGTGTTATCAGCACTGTTCCAACTGTTACTCTGATCAAGGACTTTCTGAATCTTATGCTTTGCCAGGGAGGAGGGGAAGCTGGACAGAAGCAGTGACAGGACACCTGACCCAAACTAGCCAAAGAGGTATTCCATACCACAGCATGTCATGCCCAGTATGTAACCTGGGGGGAGTTACCTGGAAGGCCCATATCGCTGCTCAGGTCAGGCTGGGTATGGTTCGGTGGGTGGTGAGCTATTGTATTCTCTCCCCTTGTTATTTCCCTTATCATCATTATTATTGGTGGTGGTAGTAGTATTGGTCTTGTATTATACCTTAATTACTGGACTGTTCTTATCTCAACCAGTGGGAGTTACATTCTTTCAATTCTCCTTCTTGCTCTTCCAGGAGTGTGGGGAGAAGGAAGGAAGGGAGGGAGGGTCTGTGTGGTCCTGAGTTAATGCTGGGCTTAAACCACAACACCTGGGCAATAGTGGCCATTGTGAAGTCCACCCCTCAATCAGGAGCCCATCTATATGTTGCATCTCTGCCTTGATGGCCTGAGGTGTCATGGGCCCACCAGCTAAAAATAATTCACCCTTATGTTGCCAATCTAAGTCCATCTGAGCCACTTCAATTTTAGCAGCTTTATCCACTTGTTGGTTGTTCTGGTGTTCCTCAGTGGCCCGACTCTTGGGTACATGAGCATCTATGTGGTGTACCTTCACCACCATGTTGTGCACCCGGGCAGCGATATCTTGCCACAGTGCAGCAGCCCAGATGGGTTTACCTCTGCGTTGCCAGTTGCTTTGCTTCCATTGCTGCAACCACCCCCACAGGGCATTCGCCACCATCCATGAGTCAGTATAGAGATAAAGTACTGGCCACTTCTCACGTTCAGCAATGTCCAGGGCCAGCTGGATGGCTTTTCACCTCAGCAAACTGACTTGCTTCACCCTCTCCTTCAGCAATTTCTGCACCTTGTTGCTGGGGACTCCATACAGCTGCCTTCCTTCTCCGATGCTTTCCCACAGTACAGCAGGACCCATCAGTAAACAAGGCATATTGCTTTTCACTTTCTGACAGTTCATTATATGGTAGGGCATCTTCAGCATGCATCACCTCTTCCTCTGGTGACATTCCAAAATCTTTGCCCTCTGACCAGTCCACGATGATTTCTAGAATTCCTGGGCGACTGGGATTTCCTATTCGAGCTTGTTGTGTAATTAGTGCAGCCCACTTACTCTATGTAGCATCGGATGCATGATGTGTAGAGGAGACCCTGCCTTTGAGCATCCAGCCCAGCATGGGCAACTGGGGTGCCAGGAGGAGTTGTGCTTCAGTGCAAATCACTTCTGAGGCAGCTCGAACCCCTTCATAGGCTGCCATTATCTCTTTTTCAGTTGGGGTATATCTGGCCTCAGATCCTCTGTATCCCTGACTGCAAAAGCTGAGGGGTCGACCTCGAGTCTCCCCTGGAGCTTTCTGCCAGAGGCTCCAGGTAGGACCATTCTCCTGGGCTGCAGTCTAGAGTACATTTTTTACATCCTGCCTGGTCTGGACTGGTCCAAGGGCTACTGCATGAACTATCATTTAATTTGCTCAAAGGCTTGTTGTTGCTCAAGGCCTCATTTGAAATCGTTCTTCTGGGTCACATAATAGAGAGGGCTTACAATCAAGCTGTAATTTGGGATGTTCATTCTCCAGAACCCCACAACACCTAAGAAAGTTTGTGCTTCTTTCTTGTTAGTTGGTGGAGACATTGCTGATATCTTGTTGGTCACATCTGTGGGGGCCTGGCACCATCCATTTTGCCATTTTATTCCTAAAAGTTGAATCTCCTGTGCAGGTCCCTTGACCTTACTCTGTTTTATGGCAAAACCAGCTTTTAGCAGGATTTGGATTATTTTCCTCCCTTTCTCAAAGACTTCTTCCACTGTATCACCCCACACAATAATGTCATCAATGTATTGCAGGTGTTCTGGAGCTTGCCCCTGTTCTAGTGCAGTCTGGATGCAGTCTACCATGGCAGATCTTAGGGCTGTGTTTCCACCCCTGGGGCAGTCAGTTCCAAGTGTACTGGACACCTCTCCAAGTAAAAGCGAACTGTGGCCTGCACTCTGCTGCCAAAGGAATTGAGAAAAATGCATTGGCAATATCAATTGTGGCATCCCACTTGGCTGCCTTTGACTGCTGTTCATACTGAAGTTCTAGCATGTCCAGTATGGCAGCATTCAGTGGTGGTGTGACTTAATTCAGGCTGTGATACTCTACTGTTAGTCTCCACTCTCTGTTAGACTTTTAAATGGATCCTACTGATCACTCCTTGACTCTCCAGTCAACGGATCAGCTTATGGATGGGAATCAGGGAGTCTTGGTTGGCCGCGGTTGAACTGTTGTGGTCGCAGTTGGCCCTTGTTGGTTTTCGACCTTCAGCAATCCCACAACAGAAGGATCTTCTGAGAGACCAGGGAAGGTGGACAGCTGCTTAATTTGCTGTGTCTCCAAGGCAGTTATACCAAAAGGCCATCGGTACCCTTTTGGGTCTTTGAAGTACTCTCTCCTGAGTCTATGCTAGGGGTGTATGGAGCATTTGCAGCAGTCACAGTAGGGTGCTATTGCCACTTCCTCCCAGTCAGGCTGATTTCAGCCTCCAATGCAGTCAACTCTTGGGATCCTCCTGTCACTCCAGAAATACAAATTGGTTCCACCCCTTGATAGTTTGATGGCGTCAGGGTACACAGTGCACTGGTTTCTACTAGAGCCTTGTACTCCTGTGGGGCTGATGTGCCAGGCCATCTGATCCACACAGTCCAGTAAACCTGATTGTCCCTCTCTTCTGCCTGACTGGAGGCAGTGTCTCTCTAATAGTGGTCATAAGATTGTCCACTTACGTCTTGTAGAAAGGGATTAGTCTTCTTTATCACAGGAGTTGGAGTAAAATCAACTCTTCCAATCTATTTGGGAAACTGCTCACCAGAGACTGGAGCAGCAACTTTTGTGGGAGGATCATCCTTGACCATTCTCCAATTCATGCACCTGTTCGTCCAGAACTGAGGTAGGTTTTCCATCCAGCTTTCTCCTGTCTTCTCTGTGATCCTGCAGGTAAAACCATAGGGTGCCAAATGGCATGTACCTCCTCTGTCTTCTTTCTTGGGCAGTAGGGCGCTTTCTGTTAATAGCTGAGACACAGGTTGGTACACATCGGGAGCTGGGTTGATCAGATAGATCGTCTCGCAATTGTTTGAACTCCTGGGACAGTTTTCCCCCAGCTGAAATGACGGAAGGACTGCAGTTGTCTTCGAACTCTTGGAGTTGACGAGTCACTTCACTGTTGGTGGTGCTTCTTCATTCCAGGTCATTGATGCCTATGAGTGGGCATATGATGATGGTGCGCTCCGTGTAAGTTGTGATGCTGGATAGTGTCGAGCAGGGCTCTGTAGGCATAGGCCAAGCCCTAGCACATTGCAGCAAGTTATCCCTCTTTGGTATTGGCAGAACGACAGCACACCTCGTTTAAGTGTTCTTCTAATTTTTCCAGATTTTTCACTTGTTCAGGGGTGAAGTTCCAAAGCACTGGAGGGGCCCACTGGCCCAAGTGCTTGCCCATATGATCCTACACACCCTGTCACTCATGACAGTCCAGCCTTTGGGAAAATTTCTTGGTCCTCCTGTATCGTTATCTAACCCTAGACTAGACCTGAACCCGACCCTGCTTAACTTTTGAGATTAGATAAAAGAGGGCGTTCACTGGGTGGGACGGCTGTGGGTAAAACGCTGTATGTGTAGCAACATGCCAATCCCCAGCACAAGCAGCAGGCAGGTCTCAAGGGTATTCAGAGGCCATCCAAAACCTTTAGAATTCTCAAATGCTGCTGTAAACAGCCCAGTGGGGGAGCGGGGGGTGTAATTGAATGTCTCCTTCATAGGTTGACCCCCTGAGGAGTTAAAAAAAAAAGATGTGTAATTGCTATAAAATTCCATTAAATGTCTCCCAAAGTATAGAGGTGATGACCACACTGGGAATGCAAGCCAGATCAGTTTCATGATCAATGAGTCTACTGTATTACAAGTCATTACGATGAAGTACAGTGAAACAATAACCTTAGCCCAGGCCCCCCAGCCTATAAAAACTGAAACAGCAATTACTGGCTGTAAGGAATGACATGCTGAAACTCTGGGACTAAGCGCAACGACTCTGAGAGCAAATAAATCAACATTGTGATGAGTGGCTATTAATCCAAAACACTGAATGCTTATCACACATATGATTAGACACACTCGGGTGAGATCTGTCGTTATCTCAACCCTCCATGCTTCACATTGGTTGCCACAGAGTACTTTGTGATTTAAGGACAGCCAGTAACTCGGAACCAGGCAGCTGCTCCCTCACTCCCTCCCCCTTCCTCCCGCTGTTCCTGGAGCGACAGGAGAGAATTGAAAGAATGTAACTGCCATGGGTTGAGATAAGAACAGTCCAGTAACTAAAGTATAATACAAAACTACTGCTACTACCACCAATAATAATAATAAGGGAAATTAACAAGGGGAGAAAATACAGTTGCTCACCACCCCTTGACCGATACCCAGGCCGACCTGAGCAGCAATCTAGCCCTTCCAGGTAACTCCACTCCATTTATATACTGGGCATGACGTGCTGTGGTATGAAATACCCCTTTGGCCAGTTTGGGTCAGGTGTCCTGTCTCTGCCTCCTCCTGGGTTACCTTCCTCCCTGTCAGAGCATGAGACTGAGAAAGTCCTTGGTCGGAGTAAAAGTTACTTAGCAAGAGCAAAAAACATTGGTGTGTTATCAGTACTGTTCCCAGACACAAGTAAAAAACACAGCACTGCACCAGCTACTAAGAAGGAGCAAAATGACTGCTACTGCTGATCCCAGGACATTAGTTTATCCGATAAGTTCAGGGGCATCATAATGACATTTGGTCCCTTAATAATTGCTAGCATGTCTGGCCTGTTTTCTTATGAAGCCTGCTTTCTAAAGACGGGTGGAAAACTGTTTAGAGTAGCTTCTGCAGACTAATCACTGCTTTTGTAAGGGGTGGCTTGATAAAACTGTAATGATGGGGGGGGGGAAGGCACTGGGCCCCAAAAACTCAATTCCAAATTTCACCTTTTTCAAGTTGTGATCCACCTACAAAGAGAAAGCTGTGAAGGAAGCCTGGTCACTGAGGGGGGGAGAGTGGGGGTATATAGTAGCAGAGGTAGGCCTGTGAGTCTGTATGTTCCTAGTGCTGGCATAGAGATTTTAGTGAAAGAATCAGGAGACTAAAGCACAAAGGAAAATTGTGCCTGGACTTGAGGAAGTATGAACTTATAACTGAAGAGATGGGTTGTGGGCCATTGAATGATTATTGATTGAATGTCATTAGAAACTGTAGTGAACTTAAAGTGAAAAAAAGTATTTTCCATGTTGGTTTGTGAATGCTTGAGAGTGAAATAGTCTCCAAAATGTTACTTATACTATGTTTGTCCTGGTTTTGGCTGGGATAGAGTTAATTTTCTTCCTAGTAGCTGCTACAGTGCTGTGTTTTGGCTTTAGTCTGAGAATAAGGCTGATAACTAAAACATCAGTGTGTTGCTAAGTAGCACTTACCCTGATCAAGGACTTTTCAGTCTCTCATGCTCTGCCAAGTGAGGGGTGGCAGAAGAAGCTGTGAGGGAGGGAGCACAGCCAGGACAGCTGACTCAAACTAACCAAAGGGATATTCCATATCACAGCATGTCATGCTTGGTATTGAAACTGGGGGGAGTTGGCTGTGAGCCACCAATTGCTGCTTGCAGGTGGGCTGGGCATTGGTCAGTGGGTGGTAGGCCAGTTGTACTGTGCATCACTTGTTTTTTTTCTCTGGTCTTATTCCCCTCTCTTTTTATTACTATTATTTTACTTCAATTAAAAACTGTTCTTATCTCTGCTGTTTTTTACTGTTTTACCAATTCTCTTTCCCATCCCACAGTGGAATGAGCAGGTGGCTGTGTGATTCTTAGTTGCCAGCCTGGGTTAAACCACGATGGTGTTATTCACAGTGCTTTAAGACATGGGAGACCCCCACCCCAAAATATGGTACTTTGAAAGTGCACAGAAGTTCAGTCCACAGAGGTATGGCTTTTAGGAACCAACAGGAATGCAAGAGACTTTCTACATTTCTTTTGTGCTGCTTTCTATCAAGGCCAGAGCTGTATTTCACTTCCTGTGTTTAGTCTAACACTTGTGAAGGAATTAGTTATGCTGCACTTGTTTTCTTTGCAAGTTTAACTTGTCCAGAGATCAGTTTAATTTAAGACCTTAGCTTTAGTGTTCCAAATGAGTAGTTTACCTTGTTACATTTGATGTAGTTTAAGCATTAATAGTTGTGACATAGACTGTGTATGAAACCAGCCTTGACAGTAATTATGCAAGATCCTGCACTGCAATTCTCTTTTTGTCCTAAGTATTTTTTTTTTAATGCATTTCAGGTATTTCTCTAAATCCAGAACAGTGGAACCAGCTGAAGGAACAAATTTCTGATATTGATGATGCAGTAAGAAAACTGTAAATACAGAGCCATATAGAAACCTTTATGATTTCAGTTGTTTTAAGTGGTCTTCTTACATTAGCTTTTGTTTTCTAAAGTACAGATTCCCAAGTTATTGTATATTTGGATTACAAAACAGTTTGTAAGAAAGATACTTTCTAAGTGCATTAACAGTGTATTCTGAGTGAGACTATATGTGTATACTTTATTAAAATGAAGTGTGTTGCTTTTACCTCATGGTATAAAATAAATCAAATATGTAAAGCATAGGTGTTTATGACCTGTTGATTGAAGGTGTTTGCTGATAAGGCTACCTAATAGTTTTAGTCTTTAGTTTCAGTTTAGTTAACTGTTAATATGAATTTGTTTTCTGTAGAGATTTAATGTATCAACGTTTTGTTTTCCTTAAAAAAAAAAAAAAAAGTAATTCATACTTTTAGGTTTTGCCCTGACAGCTTTCTGCTTTAAGACTTGATACAGGCAGTGAATACCTGGTAAAACACATTTTTGTAGATAATTTTAAATACTGCATTTGCTAATTTACTGTATTTATTCAGATGTAAACAGTCCTGAGTATACAGACTTTTTTGTGTTACTTGCATAAAGTGTTATGCTAAACAGTAATACTTGAACACAAGCCACACTCTTTCCATTTTACTATAGTTTGCTTGATTTAGAAAATACAATTAGCCTTTATTCTTGGATCCTAGATTTAAAATGTGATGCATAAATTTTTACAGTAATAGATATATACCTTGGAGTAAGATAGTATTCAAAAGCTCTGGATGTGGTTATTAGTTAGGTACCCTTTTCAAGCTTTGCATTAAATTAATTCTTGAATGCATACTGACTAGTTAGTCTGTGGAAAAGAACAGTTAACCTGTCTTTGTAGGGCTTTTGTTCATTTGAGTATTGTGTAAACAATGATGCTTAAACTAGGCTGTAACACATGTTAAATGGGGTTAAAATTACTTTAGCCAAAAAGTCTGGCTATCATGCTTCTGCCCTGTCCATGCTGCCTGCCTAAGCCATTTAATTTAGTTTTCTTTGTGTGGCTTATACGTGCACACCTGGTTTATCTTTTGTACAGAAGGTACTTAGTGCTTACAATGGAGTGCTGGTATATAGTGGGTCACAACTCTAGCAAACTTAGTTTGTCTATTAGTGAAGAAGCTGCTTCTTTAAGAGAAGCTTCTGTCCAGTGGAAAATCTATTTGACTAGATGCGGCCCCAGTTGAAAGGCTTTGTGGTAGGTGTCACGAACTGTAATGAAGGGAGAATATGATGTTTGAGTAAAACTTGAAGAGAGAAGGGGCATGCCAGTACAGAAATTAATGGTGTAAGATTGAAGGTAGCTGACATTATAACTGCAGTGCAGAAATGTATGTTGGCACAATTGGAGAAGAGTTTTTCTGACTTAATCAGTTAATAGAAGGAAAAAACAGCTTCATGAAAATTGACATTTCAAGACTATGTAGTGAATGTACAACATACTGGTTTGTCTGTAATGTTTCCATTTGATGTTTAAATTTAATGTATTTTTAAAAATTTTGTATATGTAAACAGGATTTGTTTAATTTTGGAATATGCTAATGTAATTGTTTATATTGCAAACATGCATCGAAGTCCTGTTCTGCTGTGTCATACACAAACTGTTACTGTGCCTCAGAGTTTATAATTCAATACATTCAATGGATATTGAGGGGTGAGGAAGGGCCACTTCATCAATTTAAATATATATTATTTCCTTTAAATATAATGTCAGATACCTCCAGCTGCTTTTTAATTTGTCTATTGTTGAAATGTTTCAAATAAAGTTAAGATCTGGTTTTGTATAGCTCAGGAAATCTGACGTTTTCAAGAGCTGCTTGAGGCTAAATAAAAGGGTGAAGGGATGTTTTGTGGTAGCAGCTGCGTTTTTAGGCACAGCATTCGAGTGACTCTTAATGGCATGTTAGGGGTATTTGGACCAAATAAAAATGAAATATATGCTAAAATTCTCACAGGTGAGTGAATGAAATAAATTGCTTCAGATTACTATCAACAGATACTAGGTGCGTGGTGGTTTTGGTTGTGTGTGTTGGGTTTTTTTTGATTTATTATTTGCTATATGTATATATGATTTTCCTTTATATCTGAAATTTTGTAACCAGATTTCACCCATTCACAAATCCAAATTAGTATTTGTTAACCAAGAACTACTAGTTCCTCCTATAAATAACACTCTTGCTGAGTTTATGATAATTATTTGAGAAAACTTGGGGCTGTTTGATTTTATTTTGTGTTTAAAAATAGTTTTCCATCTGCCAGTTATATTTCTACATGCAATAATGATAAAATATCATGTATTTTACCTGAACCAGTCTGAACATCTGCACAGTTGTCCTACAAAAAGTAACTAAGAGACTAGTCAGTTTCACAAATGAACTCAAAATAGGATGTGTTTAATTGTGAGGGAATTCATTGCACCTTAGAAGACTAATGTGCTGGGTACTTGATAAAAATTTGACATGTTCAATGTTATCTTGAAATAAATAGTTGGTAGTGATGTCATTTAATTGTCTATGGCTGTAGTCTTTCTAATTTAAGAAGAAAACTAGTTTGTTTGGGCTATTTTAATAAAGATTATTGCAGACAAAATGTTAATTAGGGTACATGTAGAAGTGTCCATGGTAGAAAATTGTGCATGTATGGAAAGACTGTAATATGAGGTAGAAACACTACTTTCATTCCCATTGAAGTGGCAAAAGATGCATTTGATTGTTATTTACACCGGGCATATTAGTGATATGTTATATAAATTAAATGTACTACGGAGCTTAGGAAGAAAAATATATCACATTTAGAGGTGCCAAAGTACCATATGTGAAGTACCATATGTGATGTGAAATCAAACTATCAAGTGCAGTGTTGCTCTTACGTAGAGATGCTGATATTGAAGTTATGCTGCAGTACTAAGTTTGATGTTTCTGTTAAAGGAAATTTCCCGGTTATGTACATATGTGATCTTTTAAAAAAAAAAATATTGTAATTCTGGTATTTCTAACCATGTGGAATGTTTTGTGTTTTGTTCTGGTGCTATCTACTTCAGAAAGGCCACTGGAAATGTGTGCCTTCCAACTGTAATTATCTTAATGTTAAAATAAGTAGTTAAATGGTATATATGTAATAATAATTTGAATGCTTGGAAATAAATGAAGACTTCTGTTGTCATAGTGATATTTTTAATATAAATTGCCCGCACTAAAACTTATTTTTCTTAAAGAGCCTTTTTCATAACACTTTTTCTTAAAATTGTTGTAATTTGGTAATTTTTTTAAATTAATCATATACTTGGTCCGTGTTTGTGGGTGGGTGGCTGTGTTAGCTTAGAGGGATAGAAGTTTTTCATTATGATAGAAGAACAAGTGTAATGTGAATATGGAAGCAGCAACTATAACCACAGCTGACCCCAAACAACCAAAGGGATATCCCATACCATACAACATCATGCTCAGCATATAAAGCTGGGGCAGAAGGAGGGGATGTTAGGAGTTGATGGCATTTGGCTTTCCAAGTAAGCATTATGCTCCAAGATGGTGGTAGTGCCTCTGTGATTAAAATATTTAAGGGGAAACAGGTTACTGCACAGGAGCAATTGCAGCCAGAGAGAGGATGGCTGTGGAGGACCATGCCAGAACAGGTGGGATGCCCAAGGAAAGCTGTGACCCTGTGGGAAGCTGTGCTGGTGCAGGCTCCTCACAGGACCTGTGGTGTGAGAGGAGCCCAGGTCACGCAGGTTTGCTGGCAGGACTTGTTGATGCCATGGGAGACCCACCCTGGAGCAGTCAGTTCCTGAAGGACTGCACCATGTGGAAGGGACCCACAATGGAGCAGTTTGTGAAGAACTGCAGCCTGTGGGAAGGACTCATGTTTGAGAAGTTGGTGAGGAAGGGTCTTCTGTGGGAGGGACCCCATGCTGCAGCAGTGGAAGAGTGTGAGGAGTCCTCCCCTGAGGAGGAAGGAGTGGCAGAATTAGTGTGTTATGAAGTTACCACAACCCCAATTCCCTGTCTCCCCATGCCACTGGGGGGGGAGGAGGTAGAGAAGCTGGGAGTGAAGTTGAGCCTGGGAAGAAGGGATGGGTGGGGGAAGGTGTTAAAAATTTGTTTTATTTCTCTTTATCCTCTGAATAAATTAAACTAATTTCTCCAAATTGAGGAGGCGGAGTGATAGAGCAGCTTTGGTGAGCACCTGGTATTCAGCCAGGGCCAACCCACCACAGAGCATCTGTAGATGTAGATAAGTCCATTTCAGAGCAAGTGCATCTTACAGTGTCTTTGGCAGTAGTTATGTCTGTGCTGCAGCAGGTATACCTCTGTGAAAGGATTGTGGCCCAAGAATAAGTCCATGTTGGAGAAGGTATTTCTTGAAGTATCTGTGGTAGTGTGTGAGGTCATGCTTGGAGCATCTCAAAGTCTGCAGCCATGGATAAGTCTGTGACAGAGCAGGTTCACCCCTGGAGGAACTGCAGCCATGGGTTAGGCCATGTTGGAGCAGGTTTACTTTTGAAGGGACTGTGGGTAAGGACACACTAGAGTGTGTACACCTCAAAGTAACTGGCTGTGGATAAGTCTGTGCTGCAGCAGGTATACTGAAAATACTGTGGCTCACAGAAAAGGCTCCACTTGGAGCAGAGGTCACCCCTAATGGACTGCAGTCTGTGGATAAGTCCAAGCCAGAGCAGGGGCAAGTGTTCATTGAAATATTAAATAAACCCTATGGTCTGGTACAAAGGGATCAGGGGTGAAGACTGTAATGGAAATACCTTTAAACTAGATTTGTTGGGGGAGTGGGGCACCAATCCATACCAACCCTACCAGTCAGATGCCAGCACCTGTAATGAATGCTCAGAGGGATGCAGAGCTATTTCAGCAGCTCTAGCCAATGTGTCAGCTTTATTCGGAGCTCATCATTCTGATGCCTCTATAAAAACACACCTAGTATGGGGTATAAACAAGAAGAATTAGATATGTACATGTCTACAGGGATATGATATTATTAGAATTATAGAAACGGGGTGGGATGGCTCCTATTATTGGAGTGCCAGAATGGAAGTTTATAGGCTTTTTAGGAGAGACAGGCTGGGCAGAAAGGGAGGGGGTGTAGCTATTTATGTCAATCACTGGCTGGAGAGTATGGAACTCTGCCTGGGGACGGGTGATAAGCCAAATGAGAGTTTGTGGGTTAGGGTCAAAGGGAGAACTGCCATGGGAGGCATTACTGTGGAGGTCTGCTGCAGGCTGCCCAATCAGGAGAACTGTGTGGATGAAGCCCTCTATAGGCAGATAGGAGCAGTCTCACGCTCACAGGCCATTACCCTCATGGAGGTATTCAACCACCCTGATATCTGTTGGAGGGATGATACAGCCCAGCACAAGCAATCCAGGAGGTTCCACAATTGTGTGGAAGACAAATTCCTCTTGCAAGTAATAGGGGAGCCGACAAGAAGTGCCATGCTTGACCTCATGCTCTCCTACAGGGAGGGGCTGGTGGAGAATGTGATGCTTCAAGGCAGCCTTGGCTGCAGCAAACATGAGATGGTGGAGTTTGAGATCCTCAGGGCAGTGAAAAGGGCATGCAGAAAGCTCACTGCCCTGGACTTGAAGGAAGTGTGGCAGGAAGGCCAGGAGACCTCCTTGGATGGATAAGGAGCTGCTGAGGAAAATTCGAAGGAAAAAAGAGGCATATAAAAGGTGAAAGCAAGGACAGGTGGCCTGGGAAGAAGACAGGGATGTTGTCTGGGAAGGTAGGGACCAGGTTAGGAAAGCTAAGGCCCGCTTAGAATTCAACTTAGCTAGGGAAGTGAAAGATATCAGGAAGGGATTCTATAGTTACATTGCAAATAAGACTAGGGACAACGTGGGCCCTCTCCAGAAGCTATCAGGAGAACTGGCTGCAATGCATTTGGAGAAGGCTGAGATTCTTAATGACTTCTTTGCCTTAGTCTTCACCAGCAAATGCTCTGACCACACCACCCAAGTCCTGGAAGGCAGACGCAGGGACTGTGAGAATGAAGACCCTGGGCCCACTGTAGGAGAGGATCAGGATCGAGACCATCTTAGGAAATTGAACATGCACAAGTCGATGGGACCTGATGAAAACCATCCGCGGGTCCTGAAGGAGCTGGCAAATGAAGTTGTTAAGCCACTGTCCTTCATATTTGAAATATCATGACAGTCAGGTGAAATCCCTGACAACTGGAAAAAGGGAAACATAGTCCCCATCTTCAAGAAGGGGAAAATGAATGAGCCGGGGAATTACAGACCAGTCAGTCTCACCTCTGTGCCTAGCAAACTCTTGGAGCAGATTCTCCTGGAAGGTATGCTGAGGCACATGAAAAACAACAAGGTGCTTGGTGACAGCCAGCATGGCTTCACTAAGGGGAAATCCTGCCTGACCAATTTCGTAGCTTTCTATGATGGGGCTACGGAACTGATGGACAGGGGTAGAGCAGTTGATGTCATCTACCTGGACTTGTGCAAAGCATTCGACACTGTCCCACACGACATCCTGGTCTCTAAATTGGAGAGACATCAGTTTGATTGATGGACCACTGGGTGGATAAGGAACTGGCTGGATGGCCACATGCAAAGAGTTGTGCTCAATGGCTCAATGTCCAGCTGGAGACCAGTAACAAGTGGTGCCCCTCAGGGATCGGAGTTGGGACCGGTCTTGTTCAACATCTTCATTGGCGCCATGGACGGTGGGGCTGAGTGCACCCTCAGCAAGTTTGCCGATGACACCAAGCTGTGTGGTTCGGTTGATACGTTGCAGGGAAGGAATGCCATCCAGAGGGACCTTGACACACTTGTGAGGTGGGCTGATGCCAAGCTTATGAAGTGTAACCATGCCAAGTGCAAGGTCCTACACGTGGGTCAGAGCAATCCCAGGCACAGCTACAGGTTGGGCAGGGAAGAGGCTGATTCCCCCTTTCCTGCTTTCCTGTGTGAGAGTTGCAGGCAACAATTTTCCTATACATTCCAATTTTACTCTGGAGCTTATCTTATGTACCCCCCATATACAATAACCAATTCCTAGTTGAAACCTGGCACACCATAACCCACAATACATAATATTGTATTGTATTAATAATTATAATTATTATTATTAATATTATATTAATAACTTATATTAATAATCAGGGACTCAAACCCCTTTCCACCACCATTTGAATCATTTCAGGGCACTTGCACCAGAGCAATGATGGCCCGATTGCGATAGGTCTCCCAGGCCACATTCATTATCCCTCCCAATTCATATCGGTCCTTTCCTTAGAATCATAGAATAGTTAGGGTTGGAAAGGACCTTAAGATCATTTAGTTCCAACCCCCCTGCCATGGGCAGGGACACCTCCCACTAAACCATGACACCGAAGGCTCTGTCCAACCTGGCCTTGGACACCGCCAGGGATGGAGCATTCACAACTTCCCTGGGCAACCCTTTCCAGTGCCTCCCCACCCTCACAGTAAAGAACTTCATCCTTATATCCAGTCTAAACTTCCCCTGTTTAAGTTTGAACCCATTACCCCTTGTCCTCTTACTACAGTCCCTCATGAAGAGTCCCTCCCCAGCATCCCTATAGGCCCCCTTCAGATACTGGAAGGCTGCTATGAGGTCTCCACGCAGTCTTCTCTTCTCCAGGCTGAACAGCCAAAACTTTCTCAGCC